>ONZH01010588.1:0-51017 GCA_900303285.1 Rhinella marina
GAAGGCGAAAGTGTTGGACACATGTTAGCTAGCGTTATTAGGACTCCGCGGGGTCTTTCACATATTGGCTGTATACAAAATGATACGGGAAGGGTTGAGACAGATAGTCCTGGTATTCTGGCGGTACTTAATGACTACTATAGACAGATTTATGCTACTAGACTGCAGCGGACTGAACGGGAGATTTGTGATTTCCTTGCTCCAATTCAACTGTCAGTCTTAACAACGGAGCAGAGAGAGAGTCTAGAAGAACCTCTGGGGGTGGAGGGACCTTTCAAATGAGAAAGCTCCGGGGGTGGACAGGCTTCCAGGGGAATTCTTTAAAACAGTATAAGGATTTTCTGATGCCACATTTGTTGACCGTGTTTGAGGAGGCTGCACTTGAAGGTAAACTACCAGACTCTATGCTAGAGGCTATTATCGTCGTACTACCCAAGCCAGGGAAAGATCCCCTATACCCAGACTCATATCGTCCGATTTCATTGTTATGCACTGATGTCAAACTTTTGGCTAAGGTGCTGGCCAATAGGTTAATGAAAGAGTTCTTGCATTTAGTGCATGGTGATCAAACTGGATTTATGCCTGGAAAGTCCACTGCAATCAATATCAGGCGGCTGTACCTCAACTTGCAAATGACCACAACTGATAGGGGGGGGGATGCGGTTCTTTCACTCGAAGCTGCTAAGGCTTTCGACAGCGTCGAGTGGAAGTTCCTGTGGGGTGTATTGGACGCTATGGGCTTTGGTCCTAATTTCACATCTTGGGTACAACTGCTGTATAACAGCCCGAAGGCCCAAGTATGAACTAATGGGTTGGTGTCCACTGCATTTGACTTGGAACGGGGCACACGACAGTGTCAAATGACACGGGTGTCATTTGTCACCTTTGTTGTTTGCTCTGGCAATAGAACCCCTGGCCCAGCTGATCCGACAGGATCCGGAGGTGACAGGCTTTCAGTATGGGAACATCTTGGAAAAAAATTGCCCTCTACGCAGATGACATGCTGTTATTTTTGAGTAGGACAGAACATTCATTACCGTATGTTATGCAATTACTCTGCAACTATGGCTCATATTCGGGCTTGTCTATTAACTGGGACAAGTCGGTTATGCTTCCCTTGGGTCCGGTGGCACATTCTCTTGTGGATAAAATAGCTCCGTTGCAGGTGGCTAACTCCTTTAAATATTTGGGAGTGCAAGTCACCTCCCGCCCACAGGATTATGTATCTATGAATGTACTTCCACTCCTGGATAGAAGTGCTGGGAAAGTAGCCAGCTGGTGTAAACTCCCATTGTCCATAATAGGTAGGGCTAACTTAGTTAAAATGGTGTTGATGCCGCAGTTTCTGTATATATTGCATAATAGTACTGTGTGGATACCCATGCGGCATTTTTATAAGATTCAGGGACTGTTTAGATCACTCATATGGAATAACAAGCTCCCAAGGATTCGCCTAGAGACATTGCAGAGAGACAAAGATAATGGGGGATTGGCAATTCCCAACCCATGGTTGTATTTCCTAGCAGCACATGGGGTCTACAGGGTAGTCTAAGCTCAGTATGAGCCTTAATCTCTTATCTTTCTGGAGGTAAACCACCGGGGTACATTCTGGAACTTGGCTCAGTGGTCCGTCCGCTTCTGTCCAGGTTGTGGCAAAAACTAAAAGACATGACTAGAATTCAGGGATGTAGTGCCCTAACTCCATTATGGTCTAATCCGAGGCTTCCAGAACTGAAATGCTTAACAGATTTTGGGGCATGGGAAACCAAGGGAGTGAACTGGTTATGGCAATTATATTATAACGCCTTAACGGCACAGGGCAAGACGTGTGATCTGACTATCCATGCCTCATTGTTTGCGGAGCAAATCAGGAAAGGAGATGGAACTAGGGGAACAATTTCAGCATTCTATAAGTTATTATTATCATTTTATCAAGATAAGTTTCCACTGACTGTACAGGAAAAATGGTCACGGGATGTGGGTCCCTTAACAAACGAACAATGGACGGAGGTTCTGTCGGTGGGGCCATCACTTTCACTTTGTGAGACATATAGATTGTCACCAGGGGCGTAGCAATAGGGGAAGCAGGGGAAGCAGCTGCTTTGGGGCCCAGACCCACAAGGGGCCCCCTCAGAAGGGAGACTAAAAGATTTTATTGTCAGGGCCCCCTCAATAGTATTATACAATGACATTATATACAGTGACACTATAGGAAACGGATGGAGCGGCTGTCAGGCCTTGTCTGGGAGAGCTCAGTCTTGACTAGCCACAAGAGTGAGGGTTGCATGTGAGTTTGGGGTTGCGAGGAAGTTTCTGGGGGGGCCCCATTCAAAAATTTGCTGTGGGGCCCAGTTAGTTGTAGTTACGCCACTGATTGTCACAGTTATATCTCATTCATAGAGTGTATAGGACACCCATGCTTCTTCATAGGCTGGGGTTACGTGACACCTCTTCATGTCCTAAGTGTGCTTGCTCTGAGGCATACTTATTGCACATGTTCTGGGAATGTGCGACCATAGGACCCTTTTGGAGTGATGTCTTGAATATTATATTTACAGTGTATAAAATAAGAATACCAGCAGAACCAAAAATCTGTTTATTGGGTTTGCTCCAAGATGACACTAATGATGGAATCAGCCTAGGAATAAATAGGTTACTTTACCAGGCTAGGAAACTTATAGCTAAATACTGGATATCTACCAGTGTACCATCTAAAGAGGAATTTACAGCCCACATGAATGTTATAATTAGCATGGAGAGGAGAGTATATCGGAAACAGGAAATACTCAAAAAATTTGATTCCATTTGGGGTTCTTGGGTGGAGGTCCCGGGTCTTCCCTCAGGGCGTCTCTTGCTTTCCCATGTAAGGAGGCATATTGTATGAAAAGTAATACCAAATCATTGTGAAGGCTGCAGTAGCTTACGAACACAACCCTAAAGCAATGAATGGCCAGGGAAAAGGAAAAGGGGAGGGGAGGGATTGGGGGTGCATCACGGTGTGGTTCCAGGAGGAGTGGGGTGGGAGTTGAGTGGTTTGGTTTTGTATGACCATTGATGTAATGGGCCCTTGCAGGGCAAGTTTTGCTTTTTATATACCTTTTGCAGTGTATATGGCTCTTTTGTATGTTTATTGTAAACGTGTTTTTTGTTAAACAACTACAAAACAAAAATCAATAAAATACGATTTGATTTAAAAAAAAAAAGAACATGGTCATGTTGCAAGTTTCGTGACATGACAGTCAGCTGAAATCCAAACCTGCTGCGCTTCAGCAGGACCACATTCACGACCTCTGATTGCGATTTCAGTAGAGCTAAACTTAAATTTTACCAGTTGTCTCCCAATCTAATGTCCAATGTTTCAGGGCCAATTTTATGGGAGGAATTACACATAGCTTTTGGAATATGGTTGAGCCCATTGAGAAAATGTAAACTCCATGTAGATGTTGTAGTGGTTGGGTTTATTTCCATCAGTTGTAGGACAGTAATGCTATCCAATTAGCTGCTGTATCAGTTACATTTACAAAAGTTATCACTAGGAGTCAGATTTCTAGAAAATTCCCCCAACCTTTTAAGGATGTAAAAGGACCCGGGCCAAATTTACCATCAAGGGTGGTGTTGTGGGAGACTGTGGTTTTGCTCCTCTGAGTAAATGTCAGAATAGAGTTTAGTGTGAGTTGGTTTAGTAGCCTCCAAATAATTACATATATATATATAAATATATATATATATATATATATAATATATATATATATATATATATACACTCACCGGCCACTTTATTAGGTACACCTGTCCAACTGCTCGTTAACACTTAATTTCTAATCAGCCAATCACATGGCGGCAACTCAGTGCATTTAGGCATGTAGACATGGTCAAGACAATCTCCTGCAGTTCAAACCGAGCATCTGTATGGGGAAGAAAGGTGATTTGAGTGCCTTTGAACGTGGCATGGTTGTTGGTGCCAGAAGAGCTGGTCTGAGTATTTCAGAAACTGCTGATCTACTGGGATTTTCACGCACAAACCATCTCTAGGGTTTACAGAGAATGGTCCGAAAAAGAAAAAACATCCAGTGAGCGGCAGTTCTGTGGGTGGAAATGCCTTGTTGATGCCAGAGGTCAGAGGAGAATGGGCAGACTGGTTCGAGCTGATAGAAAGGCAACAGTGACTCAAATTGCCACCCGTTACAACCAAGGTAAGGCAGAAGAGCATCTCTGAACGCACAGTACGTCGAACTTTGAGGCAGATGGGCTACAGCAGCAGAAGACCACACCGGGTGCCACTCCTTTCAGCTAAGAACAGGAAACTGAGGCTACAATTTGCACAAGCTCATCGAAATTGGACAGTAGAAGATTGGAAAAACGTTGCCTAGTCTGATGAGTCTCGATTTCTGCTGCGACATTCGGATGGTAGGGTCAGAATTTGGCGTCAACAACATGAAAGCATGGATCCATCCTGCCTTGTATCAACGGTTCAAGCTGGTGGTGGTGGTGTCATGGTGTGGGGAATATTTTCTTGGCACTCTTTGGGCCCCTTGGTACCAATTGAGCATCGTTGCAACGCCACAGCCTACCTGAGTATTGTTGCTGACCATGTCCATCCCTTTATGACCACAATGTACCCAACATCTGATGGCTACTTTCAGCAGGATAATGCGCCATGTCATAAAGCTGGAATCATCTCAGACTGGTTTCTTGAACATGAAAATGAGTTCACTGTACTCAAATGGCCTCCACAGTCACCAGATCTCAATCCAATAGAGCATCTTTGGGATGTGGTGGAACGGGAGATTCGCATCATGGATGTGCAGCCGACAAATCTGCGGCAACTGTGTGATGCCATCATGTCAATATGGACCAAAATCTCTGAGGAATGCTTCCAGCACCTTGTTGAATCTATGCCACGAAGAATTGAGGCAGTTCTGAAGGCAAAAGGGGGTCCAACCCGTTACTAGCATGGTGTACCTAATAAAGTGGCCGGTGAGTGTATATATATACATATATAATGCTGCCAGAGTTGAAAGACGAAGAGTTAGTTTCTAGTACTCCACCAAGTTCTTTCTCCATGAAGTGCTTCCTCTGTTTCACTTTTATACTAGTTGATCACATATTTTATATGGTTGATGATGAATACATACCCAGATATAAAAAAAACTGTATAAGGCTTCATTCACACGACCGTATTTTGTTTCTGTGTCCGTTCCGTTTTTTTTGCAGACCGTATGCGGAACCATTCATTTCAATGGGTCCGCAAAAAAAACGGAAGTACTCTGTGTGCATTCCATTTCCGTATGTCCGTATTTCCGTTCCACAAAAAAGATAGAACATGTCCTATTCTTGTCCGTTTTGCTGACAAGGATAGGCATTGTTACAATGGATCCACAAAAAAACGGAAACATGGATGCCATACGGAACGTCATCCGTTTTTTTTTGTGGACCGCAAAACACATACGGTCGTGTGAATGAAGCCTAATATAAAAGCTATACAAATTTTACTGTCTTTTAGATCTGTTGCCATATTTTATGAATTCTATTAGAAGGAATTTGTTTAACATTTATGAGGTTGTTCATAGTTCAGTCTAGCAGTGTTTTTCACTTATTAAGGCCTCATGCACACGAACGTGTGCCGGCCGTGCCCGTGCTGCGGGCCGCAAACTGCGGTCCGCAATGCACGGGCACTGACCGTGAGGCCACCGCATGCGGATCGTGGACCCATTCACTTGAACACACCGTAGTGCTTCCGTGGTGTTCCGATCCGTGCCTCCGCTCCGCATCTCCCGGATCGCGGACCCATTGAAGTGAATGGGTCCGCGATCCGTGATGCGGGCTGCACACGGCCGGTGCCCGTTTATTGCGGACCCGCCGTATGCGGCCCGCAGCACGGGCACGGCAAGCACACGTTCGTGTGCATGAGCCCTAACTAAAAAGACACAGGGCTGTGAGGAAGGAAGGAAGGAAGCTTTCATAACTGAGTGTCACCAATTCCAGTGAGAAGACCATATCTGGAGCACAAATGGGTGCTCTATCAAGTGAAGTACACGAAGAACAGCAATGTATGAACCCAGCTAAATTTTATTTTAAAGGTAATGTGATTTTGTTATTGGTGTAATGGCTGTAATGGTACGTAACATTGTAAAGCAAAATGTAAGCTGGCCATATAGCTTATGCATCATGCACACCACCGTATGTATTTCACTGTCCACAAGATGCGAATCCACAAAATACGGATGAAGTCTGTGTGACATCCATTTTTTTTTTTGCAGACCCATTTACTTCAATGTGTCTGTGGTCCGCATTTTGCAGCCAAAAATAGGAAGAGTTTTTCCTGTTTTTCCTTCCCTGTCTTTTGCGGAATGGACATGGATGATCATCCATCCATGTTCTTTCCATATCTGTATGTCCTTCTGCAAAGAGACAGAACATGTCCCATGCAAAATGTGGACTACGGACCCATTGAAATCAATGGGTCCACAAAAAAACGGATGCAACACAGACATAATTCATATTTTGTGTACTACAAAATACATATGGTGGGTTTGGCCAGCCATCTAATGTATATGGTGCCCTCCCAATTCTTCGCTGAAAGGTTGATGTTGGGGTCAGACAAGTGTTTGTGGGGATGATTAAGCTGTTGCCACAAGAGTCTGACAGCAGCTTTCTCCACTTTCCACATTCACTACATGTGCATGCTCGGCCAAACATGCAGAATATAGGAGGATCGGGAGAGGTAGCTGTTGACCAGCCAACCATTATCTTGTGTATGACCATCTTTAGGATTGAAGTTGCTGAGCAGCTCTGCTAAATTGGATTAGTACTAGTCTTCATAAAATATATTCTACCAGTAACCATTTCTGCATAATTTGCAATATGTTGCATGGCTTTCCTAATATCACAGGAAACTTATCATGTTAAAGGGAACTTGTCATGTTGAAAAATGGCGCTTGGGCTGAATAATATACAGTAGGAGGAGCTGAGTAGATTAATATATATTTTTATGGGAAAATATTCAGAATAACTTATAATTTCTTCATTTATAGTCTTGTTCATTCTGGGATTTCAAGTCAAGGAGGCGGTTCTATCAGTGAATGGCAACCTTTCCTGTATGGCTGGGTATATAGAGATAGCTGTCAATCACTGATAGGACCGCCTACTTGACTTGAAAGCCTAGAATGAGCAGAAATGTAAGTAAATTTAAGTTCTACTCCCATAAAACTATATATCAATCTGCTCAGCTCCTCCTGCTCTATAACATTCTACCTGCAGATTATTTCACATTTTCATGATGACAGGTTCCCTTTAAAAAAAGCATCTGTAAGCATCATATTATAGAGCAAGAGAAACTGAAAAGATTGATATATAGCTTTTTATGATGATTCCGTATAACTTGGAATATATTGAGGTAGTTCTGGACTTGTGAGTCCGGTGGGCGGTCTTTTCTGTGTGATTGAACGGCATTGTGTATGTATGCTTACACTTAGAAGGCTGTCATTCGTTCAGTAGGACAAGTGGGCATTTAAATTAAATTTGCTCAGCTCCTCCTCCTCTGTAACATAAATGATACCTACAGATAAGGGCGGCATGTTCAACGTGACTAGTTTACTTTCAGTGATGTTAAGTCTTTTAACACTTACAGGCAATGTTACTGAACCCATACATGTTAGCTTAGGATTGGCCAAACCTACTGATTTTGCCAGGAATGACCTACCATCTAATGTATATGGTCATGCCCAACTCTCCCCAAGTAGCACTGAAAGAAGAATTGGGCCTGGTTTATTTTAACATACCTTATTCTTTATTCTCACGGGAGATAAACTGCTGCCATATGTTTGGCATGGACTTATTCTACTTCTCATTGAGAACTCATGCATGTCTATGAAAGGGATCGGAAGGAATAGTTGTCTCCTGACAGCTGTCTTTAGTAGACCACTATTATATTCTTATCAAGATTTTTGTACTATTAAAATAGCCAATTGTTCTCTTTTTAACATTTGTGTGCACTCACTATAGATATACACAGTATCAGTGCTGAAAATATAATTATTCAGTACAAGCAAGATTCTAGTTTAGCATTGGGTTCAACTTGTAAATCATGAGCTATAGAAATGCACGATGACACAATTTTAAAAGGTTTGCATATGAAATTTATTAGGGAGGTAAATAGAACAGTATAAAGGGATAGGGGAGAACATAAATAAACACTCAGATTTGAGATTTTCTCAATCTTCAGTCATTTACACTCTTTACTCTTCACTTTCCTTCTGCAGGTACAAAAAGAGAAAAACATATTAGACTTAAAAAGCTTTTGAAAATACAGGTCACAAGCGACGGATGTTCTACTGATACCTTTCCACCGATGTCACGGCTCTTGGCCCTCAGCTTGTTCACTTGGGATTCAGCAATGTCTGCTCTCTCCTCAGCTTCTTCAAGCTCATGCTGAACCTTCCTGAAGCGGCTCAAGTGAGCATTGGCTTGTTCCTCCTGGAAGCGGCAGTGCACAAAAATCAGAGATTAGATCCTTTTTTCTAATTTGTACTGAACAATATAAATACCTTCATTTCTATATTGTACTTACAGATTCCTCAGCCTGTCTCTTGTAGGCCTTAACCTTCAGCTGCAGTTTATCAACCAGATCCTGCAGTCTTAGGGTGTTCTTCCTGTCTTCTTCAGTCTGCCAAAAAGACACTTTTGTTACAAGTGAAATATTTTATAGATATATGAATTTGGGAAAACCGTTGGTCATTGATATTGTACATGATGTAAAGCTTTCTTCAGATGTTGTGGAGTTTTTTTTATTACCTGGTAGGTCAGTTCCTTCACTCTCCTCTCATATTTACGAACACCTTTGACCGCTTCAACTCCACGTTTCTGTTCATTGTCCAGCTCATTTTCCAGCTCACGAACCTGTGGATGAAAATAGTACAAAACATATACATTTTGCTAATCATAGACCTATTAGTATTTTTTTCAAGACTTTAGAAGACTTTCTCACCCTGGCTTCCAGTTTCTGGAGCTGCTTCTTGCCTCCCTTCAGTGCCAGTTGTTCAGCTTCATCCAGACGATGTTGCAGGTCCTTCACTGTCTGTTCAAGGTTCTTCTTCATTCTTTCCAGGTGAGCACTAGTGTCCTGCTCCTTCTTTAACTCTTCTGCCATCAGAGCAGCCTTAAAAAAAAAAAGAAGCGTCAATCAATTTTGGGAATTAAATAGTAATATCGACTAGTAGCATTAGATGAAAGACTTACATCAGTGATGGCCTTCTTGGCTTTCTCTTCAGCATTTCTAGCTTCCTGAACAGCTTCCTCAACTTCATTCTGCAGCTGAGTAACGTCACCTTCAAGTTTCTTCTTGCTGTTGATAAGGCTGGTGTTCTAATACAGAAAATATCGTTTTAATATTCCATATGGTTTGTATGAATGATTTTATGTTCTTGCAACTTAGCAGAAGACCTTACCTGTGAGTGGAACAGTTGGAGACGTTCACTGGCATCCAAAAGTTCCTGTTCTGCAATCTTGCGAGATCTCTCAGTCTGTTCCAGAGCAGCCCTGGACTCCTCAATTTCAGCCTGTTGCAGATTGTTTCTACGTTCAATGACGGCAACCTGTTCCTTCAGATCCTCCTGTCCTCTTTGGGCATCATCCAGGTGCAAAAGAGCATCCTGTTTGAAAAGAACAAGACTTTTATTGAATTATGTAACTACTGTGCAGATAAAGAAATTCCATTTTTCACTAACATGTGCTGTCCGCATTTTCTGCCGACACCACACATACCCATTGATTTGAATGTGTCTGTTCTCACATCAGTAAGTTTTTACTGACCATGGGTCATGCACCACTTTGGCCCATGATGCGGACCAAAAACGCCCATCGAAGTCTTTGGGTCCATGAAATTCATGGACACAACACGAATGCATCAGTGTTGCATCCGTTTCTCACGGAAGACTGATAGGACATGCTTTGGAGATTCATTTTCAGCTAAGCAGATGTGAAACTGACACGGAAATGTGGACAAGGCCTAATTTGTAGGGGTTTATTTTGTAATTTTTAAGGAAAGTGATTAAATATAATGGTCTTTGTTATTGTAAGCAACATTTAATTAAGTAGAAATCAGGTATTTGGGATGATGCTTGCCATACCTTCAGTTGTGCTTGCACGTTTCTCAGTTGTTTCTGTGCCTCTGCAGCCTGGCGGTTGGCATGGCTGAGTTGAATCTCAAGTTCATTCAAGTCTCCCTCCATCTTCTTCTTCAGTCTCAGAGCATCATTTCTGCTTCTGATTTCAGAGTCCAATGTGCTCTGCATGGTGTCAATAGCCCTCTGGCTGTTTCTCTTCAGCTGATCAATTTCCTCATCTTTCTCTGCAATCTTCCTATCCACTTCCGATTTAACCTGGTTAAGCTCCAGTTGTACACGCAGGATCTTGGCTTCTTCATGTTCCAAAGATCCCTTTAAAAGTTAATTAAGAAAATGTCGATACTATTGACATATTATGTGCACATAATGTACCTTTAAAAGTTTAAGACACATTCTGAGGTGTAATAATGATTGACACTTACCTCAGCTTCCTCCAGAGCAGACTGCAGATCGCTCTTCTCCTGCTCAATCTGTTTCTTAGCTTTCTCTAACTCATTAATAGATTTTCCAGTCTCACCAATCTGTTCAGTCAGATCTGAGATCTCCTCTAAAAATTTTTTAAAAAAAGGCAGAATAATAAATAAATTTGAACATTACAACATATGAATTTGCAGGACCACATCTAAAAAGTACAATGTTTAATAAACTATAACTATGTCTTTTTGTCAAATAATCTAATATCTGATTATAGGTCAACTGCTTAGAAAGAAAATGGGAAAATCGATAAAGAAATAAACATACGCTGCAAGTTCTTGTTTTCACGTCTCAAGGTTTCAACTTGTTCCAAAGCCTCCTCATAAGCATTCTTCATCTTAAAAATTTCAGTGCTCAAGCTGCGGGCTTCTTTCTGAGCAGCCTCAAGCTCAGCCTGTCCTTCTTCATACTTTTGTTTCCACTCAACCAGGACCTTTAAAAATAATATTCCATAAAAATCCAATCTATCTGCCTATGCATCAACTAAGTTGTAGTAGTAGCAGTGTTAAACTGGTAAATCTACCTTATCAAAGTTCCTCTGCTTCTTGTCAAGAGCAGCTGCTGCACTATTTGCTCTCTCCACATCAACCATAAGGTCCTCCACTTCGGACTGCAGCCTCTGCTTTGTCTTTTCCAAGGAGGCACACTTGGAGTTCACAGCCTCTACCTGCTCCTCAGCATCCTGTAGACGCTGAGCCAGCTTCTTCCTGTATGTACATTGAACAAATATATCATAGAAATAGTTTTTTTCCACTACAAATGTACCCTGAATGTCATCTATAGCTTTTTAAACGTACTTAGCCTCTTCCAGCTCTTCTGTACGCTGAATGGCATCAGTTTCATATTTGGTCCTCCACTGGGCAACTTCACCATTAGCTTTGGACAAAGAACGCTGGAATTCAGCCTTGGCTTCTTGTTCCTCTTCATATTGCTCACGGAGCAAGTCATTATCGTGGCGGGCAGATTGAAGAGCATGGGCAAGGGCATTCTTAGCCTATATGTACACAGACATTTTACTTGTTAAAACGTTAAAATAATTACAGACTTTTACTGGTAAAATTTATCTATAAATTACTCTATCATTATACCTTTGTTTCCTCCTCAAGTTGTCTCTTCAGTTCCTCTACTTGCTGGGTAAATGCCTGCTTTCCTCTGCTCAGCTGAGAAATCAGAGATTCCTTCTCCTCCAGTTGGCGAGACAGCTCACCTGAAATTAACAAAACCAATCAACACCAGGACCAGTCTAGAATGCAATGTGTAGTCACTCTTTCTGGGTTTTATTAATTTCATTAGTAATTTACAGTTATATGTAGCACATTATATTTATTATTCTGCTAGACATTATATTTAGGGATGAGCGAACCAAACCGCAACGAACCAGATTCGTTATGAACTTTGCCAAAAGTTTGGTTCGTCATCGAACCGAACTTTGAGAAAGTTCGTAACGAATCTGGTTAAAATAACAAGGGCGACGCAAAACTGTACTTTTTTCACAGAATAGACCAGGATACAAGGGATTATTACTCAAAAAACACAAAAGCATACATCCATTGGGTTGGGCGCTGCACTCGGTTAGGACATCAAACTGGTGTAACAAAGATATATATATATATATATGTCTCGCCAACAGCCATAGGCCCAGATTCAACAGGTTTGACACCAGAGTAGTTGTGTCAATTTGTAAAGCGAGTGCCAGTGAGGTGTCCATTTCATGAAAATTGGACACGTAGTTTTGGATAATAGAACTGGCGTAAAGCCTTCTTGAATCTGTGCCTTTTTAAATGTCCTTTCTTCACCTCATGGATTCTGTGGGTGAGGTTGTCTGTCTATTTAACCGTATCCGTATCCTACTAGACTAGCTGTAATGTTAGAGGGTTTTTTTTAACGTTGACTGTCCTGTGCTGAACTCTACATCAATATTTTGTTATGTATAAAAACTGATTTTTACAAGCGTGTATATTCTTAGCTTCCAACTTCAGTTCTCCGTACTAGGCCCTTCTGGGTCCAAAAGAATACTGCTCCTACTAATGCCCCCACCGTCAATTGTCTATTTGGAAACATACTGGGTGCAATCAAGAGCTGCTGAAGCTGCCTCCTCAACTTGTCTCTTCTCAACAATACTGGCCTGGGTGCAATCAAGTGCTGCATCCTCCTCCGTCAATTGTCTGTTCTCAACCATACTGGCCTGGGTGCAATCAAGTGCTGCTGCCTCCTCCTCTGTCAATTGTCTGTTCTCAACCATACTGGCCTGGGTGCAATCAAGTGCTGCTGCCTCCTCCTCCTCCGTCAATTGTCTGTTCTCAACCATACTGGGTCCAATACAGTACTATTACTGCTGCTGGTTCCACTGTCAAATGTCTGTTTTCCACCCTACTGGGTCCAAGGCAATGCTGCCGGTGTTGCCAACTTGCACTTTGTGTCCTATGTCCTGTGTAATCACTTATACCTTGGCTAATGTGTACCTGTTCTGGGGTGCACAAGGTCTAATTAAATGGTATGCCTGTCTGTCTTCTGACCTGTGATGTCACTGAGACCGCATCAACTTCAACGCAGCCTATTCTTGGGCTGGTGCCACGATCTACCGTGTGTTTTTGGTGCTCTGGCATGACATGGACTGCTCCAGCAGACATCTTCAATGCTGTCAAATGTTGTCAACCTGGCTGAGGTTTCACTATTTTTGCACTTTGATTTTTTCCACTTTTTTCATTGTAATAGCAACTAAATGAAAGTATACCCTATCAGACTCCCACTATTGTAGCTGCAATTATTCAGCCGTTATAGCAAGGTTCGTTTTAGGTTCGGTTCGTACGAATCCGAACTTCACGAAAGTTCATCGAATGTGAATGGAGCATTATTTCTCAAATTAGATTTTTAGAATACTACTGTATTCATTTACCACTCTCTGTCTGGAAGCGTGCTCTTTGAGCTGTGAGGTCATTAATCACACGTTGATGCTCGTCATCCTTAGCCTTCACTTCACTGAGTTGGTCCTCAACTACACGGTTGATCTTCTCGAGGTTGGCCTACAAAAAAACAAATATTAATTTGAGGGTTTTTTTCACAACATAAGGACAATCATATAAAGCATCTAGGGTATGGCATTACCTTAGATTTAGAGACGCTTTCCAGGTTGCTGGCAAGATCATCAACTTCCATCTTCAGTTCACTCTTTTCTTTCTCTAGTTTCTGCTTCACACGCTGCAAGTTGTCAATCTGTTCACCAAGTTCAGCAACACTGTCGGCATGCTTCTTGCGTAGGGCAGCAGCTGTAGCTTCATGTTGAAGGGTGGATTCTTCCAGATCGCGTCTCAGTTTCTGGAACTCGGCTTCACGCTTCTTATTCAACTCAATCTGGGCAGATGTTGCACCTCCAGCTTCTTCAAGTCTTTCACTGATCTCTTCAAGTTCTCTAGAAAGATCAGCTCTCTGCTTTTCAACTTTGGCACGAGCTGTACGTTCAGCTTCAATTTCTTCCTCAAGTTCTTCAATACGAGCCTAGAAAGCAGCAGTTGATAATTACATGCAATAAAATCTTTGATTTATGATATTTTGACATGATCTTGTCTCCCAGGGCTTTACCTGCAGTTCCTTGATCTTCTTCTGCAGTTGTGATGACAGGGATTGCTCGTCCTCAATCTTTCCTTGGAGCTGGCTAATTTCAAAGTCTTTCCTATGAAGTGGAAACAATGTGCATTATACATATCATGTTTATATGAAGATTTATGTTTATAAGTACTGTTTTATTATTAAAACATACTTTTTAAGTTTTTCCTCAGTTTGTTGTTTATCATTTTCAAGATCCATAACTGTTTCCTGAGATAGTTTCAGGTCACCTTCAAGCTTTCTCTTAGATCTTTCAAGGTCAAGACGGAGTTTCTTCTCTTGTTCAAGAGAACCTTCCAGCTACATGAATAGAAAATATGTCACTTCAATCTCATGAAGACAGATTTATTCAACTTGTGGAATGGTACAATTACTGTACTTACATCATCTACTTGCTGTTCCAGCTTTGTCTTGGCCTTTGTTAAAGAGCTGACTTTGTCTTCCTCAGCCTGAAGGTCATCAAGGGTTTGTTGGTGAGCTTCTTGAAGAGCCTTCTTCTCCTTGGTGACTTTGGAGATATTTTCATCAAGAGCTGCCAATTCTTCAGTAAGGTTTTTGACCTGTAATTAATAAATACTCATGAACATGAAGACATATTATGGGGTAAATTAGAATGCAGGTGTGTTCTCATTGTTGGCTGCACCTTGTTTTCTGTGGCATGTTTTTCCTTTTCAACTTTAGCCAGAGTAAGTTCCAAGTCATCAATATCTTTCTTCAGCTCAGAGCATTCATCCTCTAGTTTCCTTTTTTTGGCAGTCAGCTCGGCATTGCTTTCTTCTTCATCTTCAAGTCTTTCATTGAGTTCCTTGATCTTCGACTCTAACTGGATCTTATTCTTGATGAGGCCTTCACATCTTTCTTCAGCATCAGCTAGAGTCTCAGATTCCTACAGAAATTAAAACGCATATTTGACTGATATGTAAATTGCAGCCAACTGATATAAGAATATTTAAATATGCAGATATATTTACCGATTGGACTTGGAGAACCAAGTCATTTTTTTCTTGGACAAGGGAAACCAGTTTTTCTTCTAGCTCCTTCCTTTTGGCTTCTGCCTTTGCCAGAGCTTCTTTTGTCTTCTCAAACTCTTCCTTCATGTTTGCCATTTCCTTTTCTGTCTCAGCGCTCTTCAGAAGAGGTTTAATCTTGAAGTACAACTTCATCCATGGCCAGTGTTTGACATTCATGAAGGATCTGACATTGTACTGGATGGTAAATAAGGCCTCCCTGTTTGAAGAAATGGATTTAGTAGTTGGTTTTACTAGCATACAAATATTACATTTCTAATTGATAAATATTACAGCATGATTGAAAAAAATACCTTCTCTCCATCATCTTCTTAAACTCAACTCTCATCAAGAAACCTCTGCAAAGAGCTTGAGTGCGAGTAATCAGTTGTGCCAACTTTTCATCTCTCATTTCTTCCAGGGTACCCAGGAGACCAGCTTTGAAGAACACCTTCAGGCATAAAAAATAAAGACATAAGTTCAAAGACATACAAAGGCCAAATTTAGTAGGATGTCTGATAGCTTTTAACTATATACCTTAGTGTGGCCAAATTTGTATTGAGTGTGATCAACATCAATTGAGCCCAAAAGTTTTTCAGCTGCCTTCTTGCTGTCAATAAACTGCCCGTCAGGAATTGCACTGGCGTTCAGCACCTTGTAACTAACAAACAAAATAAGAGGAAAAACAGGTTAATCTTAATTATTTTAGTAGTTTTAATTAGTAAGTGAAATATTATCATACACATATGTAAATTTTTTGTCTAGTTGTTTTTTTATGACAAAGCTAAAATGTAAGGTAAACTAAATTGTTGAAGTATGTGGATAAAGCTATTTTGGCTTAAAAATGTAAAAATTACCGTTGCTTAAAGTCAGCTTAGAGGATTCTGCTTGGGAATCCCTTTCTGCAAATTCTGATACCTTTCAATACGCCGTTACATCTCAGCTGGTGGATGAGCAAGTGGTTGTCCATGATACCTGAAAGTATACAATTCATTTGATTGTACCAGTCATAGGACAGTGACTGTAAATTTTAACATTCCTTTTTTGAACTACTGAATAGAAATGTATAAATCAATACCTGGAGTCTTGGTCTCGTTAGGGATCAGACAACGCACAAAGTGAGGATGGGTGCTTCTCAAGGTGTTCATCAGCTTGTTCAAGTTTTCCTGAAGGAAACAGAAAATATGCAATTAATTGAATTGAAAAGTCTAATGAACATCCTATATTATAGTAAATCATGGACTCTTGAAATTACATTACATATAGATTCATTATTGGAGCAATAATGAGTTATACAAACCCTGAAGAGAGCAGACACAGTCTGGAAGGAAGATCCCTTTTTCTTCTTGCCACCTTTGCTGCCTGCATCAGCTAAGTTAAAGTAAATCAAAATATGAAGGATCATCTTTTTTATGGTACTCAAGGTGAAGGGCATTGTAATCAGTAAGAATGAGAAACTTACCGTCAGTGTTACTGTGGCTGGAAAACAAGAAAGACAGCAGTTTGACAGAAGACTTCTGGTAGAGTTGAATGACGGATTCGTTCAGTGGATCCTTATTCTTTTCTAGCCAGCCAGTGATGTTGTAATCCACAGTACCAGCATAATGCACCAGAGAGAAGTGCGCTTCAGCCTTTCCTTTGCCAGGCTTGGGTTTCTCAAAGTTCTTGCACTTGCCAAGATGCTGTTCATAAAGCTTGTTCTTGAAGGATGTGTCAGTGGCCTTGGGGAACATGCACTCCTCTTCAAGGATGGAGAAAATGCCCATGGGCTGAAAGCACATATAAAATGGTTGTTGAGCTCTTGATATCCATGTAGATGTCTAATAAAGACCAAATAAACTCCATTGATTTCAGCTTACCTTCTCAATGAGCTCAATGCAGGCAGCCAAGTCCATACCAAAGTCAATGAACTCCCAGTCAATGCCTTCCTTCTTATATTCCTCCTGTTCTAGGACGAACATGTGGTGGTTGAAGAACTGCTGCAGCTTCTCATTGGTGAAGTTGATGCAGAGCTGCTCCAAGGTGTTAAACTGGAATTGATAAAAAAATGACATGAGAAAATACGATATGGTTTGCTCAGGAGACTCATAAGTCTACAAAAGTTTGAAAACTTACATCAAAGATCTCAAAACCAGCAATATCCAGCACACCAATAAAGAATTGTCTGGGCTGCTTGGTGTCCAGCTGTTGATTGATACGAGTGACCATCCACAAGAACAGTTTCTCATAGACGGACTTGCTGAGGGCACCGACAGAGTTGTATACCTGAAGTGGAGAGTACATCAGTGTTGAGAACAAGTGGTTCATTAAACTGGTCCAATTCTTTCGTACATTGTTTCTTCTGAATATACCTGTTGCACGGTCTGTCCCTTGGTGACAAATTCATTACCGACTTTTACTCTTGGGTAGCACAAAGCCTTTAACACGTCAGCAGAGTTCAAGCCCATCAAGTATCCAATTTTGTCAGCAACTGCATGTACAAGATATCGCACCATGTGGTAAGTGGATGATAAAAGAGAACAATTCACAATTACCATATTGCATAGTGAAAACAAGTGCTAACCTTCAGTGCCATCTGGCTCAGCCTGTTCCTCCCTCTGCTTCTGCTTGAATTTCATATTACCATGGTGCATGATAGCACCAGTCATTTTGTAGATGCCCATCTTCTCTTCTTGAGTGAATCCCAGGATGTCAATAGCAGTCTGTTAGAAAATAATACAGTACAAGAACGTCTGTTACTAACTTTACCATGTGAACAGCAATAACATATTCTTAAAGTCCCACACACTTACATCTGTGGCTATTAACTCCTCCTCATCATCAATACTCTTCACAGAGACTTCACCCTGGCACATCCATGGATAGTCATATGGGTTGGTGGTAACAAGAAGCATCTCTAAGTACAGTGATAATATAATCCAGTTAGTGATCTGTGCATTACATAAATCTGGGGTCTGCATATTGTTGTGCGATCACTTTCATACTTTTTCAAAAGTCTAAACTTACCGACAAGCTCTGGTTTCTTGTTTGTCAAGATCTGGTAGAAGATGTGGTAGCCTCTCTCAGCTGAAAGCTGGAATGTTACTCTTGACTTTTCCAGCAGATCTGTTGTTGTGTATGGAAAGGGACACTGAATCACATGTCATAAGCCACAATAACAGAGACATACAGTAAGGAATTCAGTTCTTACATGTTTCAATATCAGCAGAAGACAATTTTCCGGAGGTTCCGAAATGGATTCTGATGAATTTACCCTAAACGAGACATAGGACATGTTATGAATTTGTTGTTTTTATACTAATGCATCAGTTGTGTGGATTTGCACATTAATACTTACAAAACGAGAGGAGTTATCATTTCTCACGGTCTTGGCATTACCGAAGGCTTCCAGCAGAGGGTTAGCTTGGATAATTTGATCCTCCAGAGTTCCCTTAAGGGCGTAAAAATACTTTAATTTAGTTTCTTTATCTTTTTTTTCAACACTGCTGATAGTGAATGTCACATAACACATTGTAAGTGTTACTTTTCTGATTTGTCTTTTTTAGCATAAGGACCAAGAGTAGATGCTTTAATGTACTATTTACCTTCAATTGGTTGGTAGGTTCCTTCTTCTTTCCAGAGTCTCCAACAGCTGCAATTGATGCAAAGTACTGGATGACACGCTTGGTGTTTACAGTCTTTCCAGCACCAGATTCTCCACTGGAGATAAAGGGGAGATAAAATTATAAATATATAGAACAAAAAATGTTGCTTATTTGAAAAACATGTAGTTGACATTACTTACGTAATCAGGACAGACTGATTTTCACGATCTGCCAAAATGAAGATGAATAGGTTATATATATTATCAAATATCCTGTGGAATAATGTTTTTATACTTTTTATAGAATTGTATACCTGTTAACATGAACTGATAGGCATTATCAGAGATGGAGAAGATGTGTGGTGGGGCTTCCATACGCTTTTTGCCTCTGTAGCCGGCTACCACCTCTGCATTGTATACTGGCAGCCACTTGTAAGGGTTGACAGTAGCACAGAAAAGCCCAGAGTAGGTCTGTAATACATTAATACAGCATCGTACTACATTGTGTGGCTGAACAGTTGACTTTATTTTCTAATAAGCCAATGTTATCACTATGCTCAATTAGTCCATCAGAAAGTCAGAGTTTGTCTCCTCTGTTATTTGCCTCCAGGAATCTTTTGTCCATTTTGAATACTCTTATCAAATGATGATATTAACTATTAAAGTCCTCTATATTAATATTTTTGATTTTTTAAAAATCTAGTTTAGAGTGTCTACCAGGCACATAAAGCTCACTGGATTGTCATTCTTGTATGGTATTTTGAACTTTTTGAACTTACGTAGATCATCCAGGCTGCATAACGCTCTTTGAGGTTATAAAGCACAGATGCTTCATTCAGGTGAGTCATCATGGCCATGTCTTCAATTTTGTCAAACTTGGGAGGATTTTGTGGGTAAACTTGGCTATCTTTTACTGTTACAGTCTGAAAAGAAGACAGTATGCTTAGTGACGCTCCAGAAAAATGTTTGATTTGACATTTTATTATTAAGGGTTACATATATTGTAATAATTACCCTCCCATCGTCAGTCTTCACTGTGATTTTCCCATCTTCCCGAGCAGTGATTAAACCTTTCACATAGAGTTCCTTTGCATCATCTACGAAGCAGGTGTTCTTGGCATCAAAGGGTCTGTTCTGGGCCTCCAGTCTCTCTTTCTCTGGCTTACGGAGGAACTGGGCGGCCTCGCCGAAGCAGGCCATGTCACCGTCACCCATGGTTGCTGGTTTCTGCAAAAGATTAATTTTTAGTTGTTTTTTTTTTTGTGTTTTATATTCACTTATTTACAACCACGAAGATCTTTATTTTACAATGTTGGTCGGTTAGTGAATCTCTTACTCATTAAAGAGTATAGTATTTAGTTTATGAAATGGTTTTTCGCTGCCACAGACTTTTCACTTGTGGAGGCATACATACTGCCATATTGGGTCTTGTCAGTGTGGGGCATTATGCTGTGATGAGAAGTATGCTTTGCCATCTAGGCAAACTACAAATTATTTTATATATAAGTAAGATTCTAATTAAATATTTTCTGTATGTAAGAACTTCTTCTAAAATAAAAGAGGTGTCCATATTAATTGAAATTAGGCATCCGTTTTAGTCATTTCCATCAGAGATCTGTTTTTTAATACTGAAAAAAAAAGTCCCAAGACGGATCCGGCACTAAAACCATTGTAAGTCAATGGGTGCCGGATCCGTCTTGGTTATTTTAGAGATAATACAACCGGATTCATTACTAACGGATGCAGATGGTTATATTATCCTAACGGAAGCGTTTTTGCTGATCCCTGCCAGATCCAACAAAAACTCAGATTTGAAAGTAGCCTAATTGATACACCGGATGCATTTTTTTTTACAGGATCCTGTTTTTTTTTGGGTTTTTTCTGTTCTTCTGATGGATTAGAAGAATGGAAAATGAAATGAAGATGTGAACTCTCCCTTACACAGCTGTCAACTGCATACTATCCTGGACTCCACACAAGCATACATACGCAGAGCTTTTAAGCATTATTTTAAGCGGGGGAACATCCTGGTTGATCCGTGCTACCGCTAGTGCAGCGGAAAGTGGGCTCCGGCCCCATACACTATAATGGGGGCGGACGGAAGGTCCGGGCATGGCACGGCAAACATGCCGAGAGGCGGCCGGAATAAAACTAAGACATGTAGCTCGGAGAAAGCTGCTGCTAGTGTGAAACTAGCAGTATATTTTTAAAGGGGTTGTCCGGGTTCAGAGAAGAAACCGGACATACCTGCAATTTCACCCAGGCAGCCTGCCTGAAGAGGACATCGGAGCATCTCATGCTCCGATGCCCCCCCTTGCCCTGCGCTAGATCGCGCAGGGCAAGGTCTCTTTTGTATGTAAACACTCGCTGCCGGGCGGGTACTTCCGCCCGGCAGTGAGTTCGGTGACGTCACCGGCCTTAATGGGCCGGCTTTAGCGCTGCCCTAGCCGTTTTACTGGCTAGGGCAGCGCTAAAGCCCGTCCATCAGCGCCGATGACGTCACCGACTCACTGCCGGGCGGAATCCTCTGCCCGGCAGGAACCGGTACGTCACCGGAACTGGCTAAATTCCTTTGCCCTGCGCAAATTAGCGCAGGGCAAAGGAGGGCATCGGAGCATAGGATGCTCCGATGCCCTCTTCAGGCGGGCTGCCTGGGTGAAATTGCAGGTATGTCCGGGTTCTTCTCTGAACCCGGACAACCCCTTTAAGTATCATTAAGTTTTAATTTGAGTACAGATCTTTTATTGGTTGCAGACTGTTCTGGTTAACAGATTACATTTCTATTTGTGAGTCTTTTGGTCAAAACCCTAATAACGTCTGATTGTGAGGACCTCCACGATCACATATATTTTACAGGTAAAGTGACAGCCACTTTACTCACTCAGGATATGTCATCAATATGTGAACGGCTGGGGTCTGACACCTAGCACCCCCGCCAATCAGCTGTTTGAAGAAGTCAAGCCATACACATTAGTTGTCGGCCAAACACTTGTTCAGCCGACAACGATATCTACTGCTGAACATACATATGTCTTGAACAGGAAAAAAGACACCTCCAGAGAAGTCTGACAGCATCTTATTTTGACAAAGTCAAAGGATCAGGCAGTTGAACTCCATTTGCACGATTTCCTCAACATCTGCATTAGTGGAGATTCAGAACGGTCCCATGACACTTTCACATTAGTGTTATTTATTTCCGTTCTTCTACTCCGTTATAAAAACCGAAGAACAAAAATAACTGAAGTGCCGGATTCGGCACATAACTGACAGGAACAAAGCCTAATAGATACCATTGACTATATTGGGATACATTAGGTTTCTGTTCAGGAGAATTTTTTTTTTCTGTGTAGAAAAAAGTTCTGCAGACAGGACTCTTCTCTCCGCTATTTTTGACAAACTCTATGATGGCAGCCCCGAGCGGAGCCTCTGACACAGATGTCAACGTATCCTCACATGGCTGTCAGATTTGACCATCAATTAAGTAAGGCGTATGCTAGCTTTATTCTTTTAACATATAAGCATACATGCGAAATCAAAGCCTGAAGAAACAGAGTGACTCACCTTTTATTGGCAGGCGATGGAAAAAAAAGTTTGGTGATCCCCCCTCTAGAGAAAAAAAAACAAGAAGCAAAGATTATGAGTAGATTTCATGATATAGAAAAATACTGAATACAAAGATCATCAAAGTATAATAATCACTTAAATGTAAAGCAATATTTGTTATCTAGCCCAATGTCTATGAGGACCCTGAGGTTAAGCATCAAATAACAGACTATACAATCCCAGTAACTTTGTATTTCCCATGGGCTTGCCTATATAGAAGTAGGTGGATGTTTTTTTAAATGATTTTGCTGTATATATCCAAACTGAGCCAGAGACAGCACTTACCACCAACTCTAGTGTGACAAACTGAGGACCCTCCAGCCTACTTTTATAGAACAGTCCCCTGCCTACTCAGCTGTCTACTGAAAAGGAAGTGTCTTCAGATTTCCTTAGGTGTGCAACAAGCCCAAACAGTCAATCCACTAGAAGTAAAAATAACTGGCATAATGTAACAGGAGGTCGGGATACTCTGCATCTGCTGCCTTCTATAGCATATATCTTGTATATTTCACATCTTGGTTCAGGCAAAATATAGATAAATGTAATCCCAAACTTGAATTGTGTAACACAGGAGTTTAGGAGAAAGTATGTTTATCGTCTCACTTATTCCAACTGCATTGAATTGTAGTTACCGATGTATGTTTTAAGTTGTGCTTTCTATTTTTTAACAGTGTTATTTGTGTATGTGCATGTTGGCACCATAAACATGCGTCCTGATTGGAAAGCTTTGATACTACTCAGTATGTTGGTGTAAATTATTAGAAATAAATGATACATAAATAGCATCTGAAAAGAAATCTGAAAGGAGTTGTCTTAAGAGGACAGACCTTGTCTCTATGCATATGGATAACATTAGGGGGAGTCTCTATTTCAGAGCATAGGACTGCTATTAGGGTTTTTTATGAACCATAACCTTTAAAGGGGTTATCCCATGACTAATGTAAAAAATGAAAATCAGACATTGTATAGTACATGACAAGGTCTTTCTTTTTATTTTTCCATTTAGATTTTATTGAGTTTTAAAGTATTTTAAATCACAGTGTATAAAGATCGTATCAGTCCAATACAGACGTAGAACCAGCCCAGTACCTCACATGGGTCCAGAGATCTCCCCATTCATTGCTCTGCTAGATTTATATCAAATTGACAGCTCAAGGGGAGTGTCTTTTCTGCTGCAGCTCACGGGGTGTGTCTCAGCTCTCCCTATCACAGCTCAGGAGGCATGTCCATGTTCTCCCTATCACAGCTCAGGAGGCAGTTGAAGGATGAAACTGAGCATGTGCGGCCTTCTCAGTGAGCAGGACAAAAGTATTCACAACCAGATGCTGGTTTGAAAACTGTAGAATATTTTTCATGGGACAACTCCTTTAAGTTTAACACAGGTGTACTATGGCATATTCACTTACAAGCAAAAGGGTAACAATGTTTTGAACTTTTGACTTTCAGGCTCCATATCTCACCATCCACTGCAGCTTCGAACGTGAGACTACTATCGTATTATAGACAATCATCTTGGCTATCTCATACATAAATTGGACGTGCAACTATTTAGCATATGATTAGTTATGCAGTTTCTTGTCGTGTAACTGCATTGTTACTGTTTCGCTCCTAAAATTCTAAATTTTTATTTTTATTATTTTGTTAGCATTTTGTAAATCCACCTTTCGCTTTAAACACAGCCTGAATCCTTCTGGTCATGCTCTTGATCAGATTCAAGCATGTCTACACTGAAAACTGTTCCCAGGTCTCTTCTACACATTCCCAATGTTGGTGCATACTAGTCGACTCACCTGGGTATGAATACAGTTTTTTCATTAACTCTACCCACAAGTGTTCGATTGGGTTGAGGTCTGGGGACCTTGGGGGTCCCAGCACCTCTACTTCATTGTCATTGAATTATTTTTTCGCCAATCTCGGTGTATGCTTCGGGTCATTGTCCTGCTGGAACACTATGTCATCCTTTTCATACCCATAGTACTCGAGTGTACGAAGTAACTCATCTTGCAGAATACTCACATATAGCTCAGCACTGAGACCACCATCTATCCTGGTCAATTATCCAACAGCTTTCGCTGTAAACAACCACACATCAACAGACTTCCTCCAATCTGTTAGCCCCCTTTTCCCTTGTTTCTTCCAGACCCATTTGCACCCATCAGGGCCCAGTCTATTGACTTTTGTTTCATCGCTCCAAATCACCCGTTTTCAATTTTTTACTGTCCACTGCCTTGACTTTAATATTGTCATAAGAAACGTCGGCTCAAGTTTGCAAAAAAATATGAACAGTGGACAGTAGAAGATTGGAAACTTGTGATTTGGAGTGATGAGACGAAAGTCAATAGACTGGGCTCTGATGGGTGCAAAAGAGTCTGGAAGGGAAAAGGGGGCTAATGGATTGAGAAATTGAAGGAACTGTCAAGTTCAGTGAAGGAAGCCTGATGATATGGGATTGTTTACAGCCAAAGGTGTTGGATACTTGACCAGGATCGATGTTGGTCTCAATGCTGAGCTTTATGTGAGTATTCTACAAGATGAGTTATTTTATACACTCAAGTACTATGGGAATGAAAAGGATGTAGAGTTCCAGCAGGACAACGACCCAAAGCATATGTTGAGATTGTTGAAGAAATGGTTCAATGACAATGAAGTAGAGGTGCTGGATTGGCCCCCACAGTCCCCAGAGTTGAAGAAAAAGCTGTAGTCATACCACAATGAACCAACATTGGGAATGTGTAGTAGAGAACTGGGAACAGATTTTGATCGAGACATGCTTGAATCTGATGGAGGAAGGATTCAGGCAGTGTTGAAAGCCAAAGGTGGATTTTCAAAATACTAACAAAATAATAAAATTAAAATATGGAATTTTAGGAGCAAAACAGTAACAATTCAGTTATATGACAAATCTGCAGAACTAATCATATGCTAAATAGTTGCAAGTCCAATTTATTTATGAGATAGCCAAGATGATTGTATATGATATGATAGTAGTCTCATGTTCGAAGCTGTAGTAGATGCTGAGATATGGAGCCTGAAAGTCAAAGTTTCCTTTTGCTTGTCAGTGTAACTACTGTGAGGGGAGCGTAATTGGGGCATAACTACTGTGAAGGGTCACAATGTGGGCATAACAACTGTGAGGGGGGAAAATGAAGGCAAAACAACTGTGACCTGTGAGGGGGCATGGTGTTTCAAAGTATGGGAGGGGTGCCAGTGAAAGGTCCCGCCCGAGCGGCAGACAATTTAGGCATGCCATTGATGGCAACTCATCATTCAAAAAATAAGCCTTTGCCTAGCCCCATCATGAGAAAAAAAAATTTATGGTTCTCAGAAGATGACTGTACTGGTACCCCATAAGCTTGTTGAAAAGCAGCATGGCGCCCTTAAATGAATCCATCAAAATCTGCACTGCAAAAGGTAGTCTTTCCCTTCTGAACCTCACAGCATACCCAAACAGAGGTTTACATTCATATTTATGGCATTTCCGTACTCAGTAGAAGCAGGCTAACAATTTAAAGGTCATGCACTGGGCACAGTAATTAGGCACTGAAATGCCATATTTGTGGAAAAGTTGCAATTTTCATTTTAAACTGTCTCAATCTTGCATTTGCTCATTAATTTCTGCAAAACACCTATGGTGTCAAAATGCTCACCCCACCTCTTGATAAATAATTTGAGGGGTGTCATTATTCAAATCCATTATTTGAATAATAATGGATTTGAATAATGGTTATTATTGGGGGGTTCCACTCCACAGGTACCTCAGGGGGATGTAGCACCCGAAAACTATTCATACAAAATCCATGCTACAAAAGCCTAATGGCACTCTTTCCCTCAGGGCCGGCGTTAGCAACCGGCACACCCGGGCAAGTGCCGGGGCCCACTGCTCCTGGGGGGCCCACTGTAGCTGTGTACTGGTCTTCATTAAACTGCTGTTCTGAATTCTAGGGCAGCTTACCCCAACAGTTCAGGCAATTTTTGCGTAGTGCACTGCTGGGTGAGCGGCCCCAGGACTCAGAACAGAATAGATGGAGTTTCCTACTCAGCTCAAGGACCTTCCTGATGTAATCGCCCATGTGACCAGTGGGGGAGGAGCCAAGAGCTGTGTTCCCCATACAGAGAGGAGCTGGAGTGTGGTGAGTTCTAGCTGTGTCTGTCCCTGTGTGTGTGTTTGTGTCTGTCTCTGTGTATGTCTGTCTGTGTGTGTGTGTGTTTGTGTCTGTCCCTGTGTGTTTGATGTGTACATGAAGTTACTGGTGTCTTGCCAACTTGGACATGGTTTCGCTTGCATTAGACAGCCCCTGAGGCTGCAGACTTTTCTCTGGTGGCCTAGATGTCACATTCTGGCTGTCTTGGACAGCGGCTTCTCTCCACAACACATGTGCACACACTGCAACCACTCTACATGTTCACATCCGGTCCAGAATGAATCGCCTTCCCAGGATATGCCATGGTTATTGGGCAGTTGCCTTCTGCTGTGCATCCTACATTGGTTTATGCCCTGGCAACCTGAGAGTATGTCACATATTTCTCAAATATGAAAGGCAAAAAATAAGCCCTTATGAATGCTCTACCTGAAAATAATCATTTTTGACTTCTCTTAGCAGCAAAGAAGAACCTTTCTTATCCTCCAATGGCTCTGGGTGGTACCCATAGAATTTTACCCATATCAGTTACTTCTGCTGTTGGGGAATCAGTAGGTTCTGGCACACAAATCACGTGTGCAAGGTCTCTGGACCATCTGTGCCGACTGCCAGGTGACTTCAGGTTTCATTTCAAAGACTAATAGATGTGGATTAGGCTGTCATCAACTTCATAAGAGGTGGTCTCCCATCTCCATTGCTGCTTTCAAGCCCCCCAGGACCCTCTGTTACATAAGATGATTTGACCCCCACCTGTAGTGACAAAAACTCCAATTTCCAGTTGGCTGAAAGCATACGAGGGCATTGCTACCGGGTCACACATCTCCTGTACCTTCCTTTGTTGTCCTTTCATATAGGTCTGTCCACAATTCATCCTTGGTGCCTGCTGGCATCATCATGTAAAGGGGCTACTGAGAAGGCACCTTATTATTATACATGGATAGCAGCTCAGCAATTTTGTCTAGCCACGTCTCCTTTTTTCTGGTCCTCCACGGTTCTCAGTAGCCATAGCTATATCTGGGTTAGGCACTTATAAGCTCAATTTTCTTGGGAGTGGTAGTGTGTAGTGTGCATCCTCCTTATCTGGCACAACTGTTCAATCACTCTGCCTTCAAAAGAGACCGCTTAGCCAGAGTCTACGCATAAAACAAGAAGACATTCCTCCAGAGGGCATGCATCCTGTAGCTTTTACATAGCTTTTACATAGGACTGCAGGTAATACTACTACATTATCTGTACTCAGATAGCCATCACTGTGTTAGGCTACTTTCACACTAGCGTTTTATAATTCCGGTATTGAGTTCCGTCATAGGGGCTCAATACCGGAATAAAACGGTTCAGTTTTGTCCCCATTCATTGTCAATAGGGACAAAACTGAACTGAAGACAATGGACTGCTCCTAAAAGCATTCTGCTCCGTCTTCAGACCGGAGAGCAAACCGCAACATGCTGCGGTTTGCTCTCCGGTCCAGGCATCCGCATTGTGGTGTGACACAATGGTGAACGGATCCGTCCTCCATTGACTTTCAATGGAGTTCATGACGGATCCGTCACCTGCACACATACATACAACACACACATACAGACATAAACATACACAGACATATACACATACATACTTACATGCTCCCCGGCAGGTCTCCAGAGCGCAGGAGGAACAGGACGGCGCGCACAGATGACGATTCCACCAGGCGCCCAGCAGAGGGCGCTGTCGGGAATCGTCCTATTTGTGTGCCGTCCTGCTCCTCCTGCGCTCTGGAGACCTGCCGGGAGCATGTAAGTATGTATGTGTATTTATCTGTGTATATGTGTCTGTGTGTATGTATGTACTGTGTGATGTGTGGGGCCGGAGCGCGGTTCTGGCTCCACACATGTCCCTGCGGCAGTCCAGATCTGCAGCACCCTTCACCTGCCGGATCCGGGCTGCCGCTAGTGTGAAAGAGGCCTTAGTCAGAGTCTACACATAAAACAAGAAGACATTCCTCCAGAGGGCCTGCATCCTGTAGCTTTTACATAGGACTGCAGGTAATACTACTACATTATCTGTACTCCGATAGCCATCACTGTGTTATCTGTGCTGTTACATAGGACTGCAGGTGACATCTACTACATTATCTGTTCTCAGAGAGTTATCACTGTGTAAGGGGGCCCACTGAGACTTTATCGCCCAAGGGCCCTCATGAACCTGGAGCCGGCCCTGCCTTCCCTTCTTAGCTCTGCCATGTGCCCATTCATTAGCTTACGTCCACATTTGTGACATTTCTGTAACCAGTAGAAACTGCCTATCAGGTGTGGTGTGAGTCTTAAATGGCACAAGCTCGCAGAACATATTGGACCCTGATTTTTCATATCTATAGAAAACTTGCAATTTTCCTGTTTCAATGACCATTACACATTCTTTTCTGCTAAATATCTGTGGCATCAAAATGCTCACTCCACCCCTCAATGCCTTGAGGGGTGGGGTTTGCAAATTGAGGTCACTTCTCATGGGTTCCATTTATTATTTCACACAAGACCCTCTACAGTTGTCAGCACAAGCACATTGGGCCTCCAATGAACAGGGTGCTCTTTTACTCCTGAACCCTCTCATACATGAAGACAGAAGAATAGAAGCACACATTTGGTGTTTCTAAAACTAGGAAACAAAACATAACATAATAATTAATAATAATAATTACTTTTCAAACTGGTATATATTGGGCACTGAAATGGCATATCTGTGAAAAAAATGCAATTTTCACTTTGCTTCATCTGCTGGGAATTATTTTTTGCTAAGCACCCATGGGATCAAAATGGTCACTTACACCACTTGCTCAATTACTTGAGGGGTGTATTTTCTAAAATGGGTTCATTTCTTGGGGTTTCTTTTTTTTTTAATTTAACCTGAGAGGTAGAGCCTCTGCTTTTGTCTGCCAGTGCTGTGTACATTGCCAAACTAGGCCTCAAATGTACATGGTGCTCTTTCACTTCTGAACCCTGCAGTGTGCCCAAACAGCAGTTTACGACCACATAGGGGCTATTCGCATACTCGGAAAAAATTAGCTAAGAAAATTTTGGATGCTTTGTCTAGCGTTACTTCTTGTGAAACTTAAATATCTGGGCCTAAATCACCATTTTATTAGGAATTTTTTTTTAATTTTCACAGCCATGTGTTTCTAAATTCTGAGAAATGCCTATGGAGCCAAAGGGGTATAATTTTCAAAATGGGGTAACTGTTTTGGGACTTCACTTCAGGGTCTGTTCAAGTGCAATTTGGCGTTGAAAACTATTCCAGCAAAATATGCCCTCCAAAAGCAGTATAGTGCATCTTTCCTTCTGAGCCATGCCATGTGCAAATACAGCAGTTTATGACCGCATATGTGTTGTCATATTCAGGAGAAAATAGGTAACACATGATGGATGCTTTTTCTCCTTTTACCCCTTGTGAAAGTGAAAAATCTCGATTGTAATGTAATTTTTCATAGCCAAATGTTTCTAAATTAGTTATCAAAATAGGGTAACTTTTTGGTGGTTTCCACTGTAGGGTTACCTCACGGCCTTTTCAAATGCGACATGGTGCCCATTCCAGTAAAATCTGCCCTCCAAAAGTCAAATGGAGCTCTTTCCCTTCTGAGCCCTGCAATGTGTCCACACAGCAGTTTATCACTGGGTGTTGCAGTATGAGGGAAAAATTAGTAAACAAATTGTCAGGTGCTTTTCTCATATTACCCCTTGTTATTGGAAGAAATACATTTTTTCATTTTCACAACCAAATGTTTCTAAATTCTGTGAAACGTTTGTGGGGTCAAAGTCTTCACTATACCCCTTGATAAATTGCTTTAGGGCTGTAGTTTTTAAAATGGGGGTCACTTTCTGGAGGTTTCTACTGTAGGGATACCTCAAGGTCTCTTCAATTGCAACATGGTGCCCAAATACCAGTCGAGCAAAATATGCCCTCCAAAAATCGTATGGTGCTCTTTACCCGCTGAGAACTGCAGTGTACCCATACAGCAGTTTACAACCACATATGGGGTGTTTCCATAAACTGCAGAATTAGGGTAAAAAATATTGAGGGTTTGACTGAATTGGTTAAACAATGATCCACCCACTGTTCCCATGTGGATAGAGAAGGTGAGACAGATTTATAGATTGAAGGAACTTTCCAGAAACCATGATAAATTTACACAGTTACAGGCTCCATTGAAATTCTAAGTATCATCCATGCAGAATAGCCAAAAACTATATGGTGCTGTTTCCCTTCTGAGCTCTGCAGTGTGCCCATACAGCAGTTTACAACCATATATTAGGTGTTTTATAAACTTCAAAATCAGGGTAATAAATATTATGTGTTGTTTTTTTTTTTCAGAGAAATCCAAATTAGAAAATAGCAAACTGAATTGGTCAAGCAAAGATCCATCCACTGTTCCCATGTAGATAGAGAAGGTGGGACAAATTTATACATTGGAGAAACTTTCCAGTTGGTATTCCAGTAGCCATGATACATTTACATAGTTATGGGCTCTATGGAAATCCTAGATATTGTCTGCGCAAAATAGCCAAAAATCATATGGCGCTCTTTCCCTTCTGAGCACTACAGTGTGCCCATATACCAGTTTACGACCACATATGAGGTGTTTCTATAAACGGCAGAATCAGGGTAATAAATATTGCATTTTTTTAGAGAAATTCAAATTGTAAAATTTAGAAAATAGCAAACTGAATTGGTTAAACAAAGATCCACCAACTGTTCCTTTGTGGATAGAGAAGGAGAGACAGATTTATAGATTGGAGGAACTTTCAAGTTGGGATCCCAGAAGCCATGATAAATTTGCACAGTTACACATGGAAATCCTAGTTATCACCCACACAGAATAGCCACACTTGGTATGTCTATACTTTGCCCTTCAAACTCCTTTCTCCAGGGGAGGGATGCTTTTTTCATTCTATTTGAGTTATCTTACTAGTGGTTTGCAGCTAACTGTAGTTTCTGAGATCAATGCCTTAGAAGACTTCCTATGGTCCTTTTCTTGGATTGAACTTTTTAAGGCACTTCTGTTTCTCACTGGATCATTGTCACTTTGATACCAGATCCTTTACCTAGTTAGTTATGTTTTTGTATAGTTTAGACAATTTGCATCAGTCCTGTATACCTGATATTTGTGTTCCTGCTTTACTCTTGACTTATTTGCTGGTCTGTTCTCTGTATGCATTGATGACTAAAACTCATAAATACATGATAATTGAAAAAAAAAAAAAGAAAATAGCAAATTTCTCCATATTTTCTGTAAATTTTAGATTATTTTAATAAATAAAGGTAACTCAGAATGGCTTGGATAAGTAATAGCATTCTAAAGTTATTACCATATAAAGTGACATTTGTCAGATTTGCAAAATTAGGCCTGGTTAGGAAGGTGAAAAATGGCTGTGTCTGGGAAGAGTATCAGAATACAAGCTGAAAAAAGGATGTTGATGGACATCAAGGGTAGACCTGTTAGAAGTTTATTGGAGGCTGAAGTAGATGATGGAGTCTGACCTACTGTAGTCGAGGAGTCTTCTTTAGAAACCTGATGATGTCTTTTTATATATAGAGACTGCTAAAAACAGGAAGGTTATGGGGACAAGAAGAAAAAGGGATGTTGAGCATCGGTGAAGAAAAGAGCAAATGGTGAGTCCTAGTCCCCAAAAAGAGCTGATAGAGAAGTTATCAAAAATTGGACTTAACCCCTGGATAGTTCAGTGGATCTGCAGTTGGCTGAAGGACAGATACCAGAGGGTTGTTGTTAATGGAGTGTATTCTGAGCAGAGGCTGGTTACAAGTGGGGGTCACAAGGATCTGTTCTGGGTCCTGTTCTGTTTAACATGTTTGTAACTGGCATAAGGGAAGGCTTGGTAGGGAAGGTTTGCTTGTTTGCTGATGACACAAAAGTGTGTAATAGGGTTGATGTTCCAGGAGGTGTCGGTAATATGGAGAATGATTTATCTTTATTAGATAAGTGGTCAAAACAATGGAAACTGCAGTTCAATGTTTCCAAATGTAAAATAATGCACTTGGGGAGAAGAAATCCTCTATCTGAGTATTGTATTGGCAGTTCTGTGCTAACAAAGACCTCAGAAGAAAAGGATTTGGGGGTAGTCATCTCTGACAGCCTCAAAATGAGTAACCAATGCAGCCAGGCGGTAGGGAAAGCAAATCGTATGCTTGGCTGCATAGCTAGAGGTAACGAGCAGAAAGAGGGAGATTGTGATCCCTCTGTATAGAGCTCTAGTGAGACCACATCTGGAATACTGTGTTCAATTCTGGAGACCTCACCTGCAAAAGGATATTGCTAAAATAGAACGGGTCCAAAGAAGAGCTACAAAAATGGTGGAAGGTCTAAAGCATAAAACTTATCAAGAAAGACTGAGAGTTCTTAATATGCATAGTCTGGAGGAAAGAAGAGAAAGGGGGGGCATGATTGAAACCTTTAAATATGTTAAAGGACTAAATAAAGTTCAGGAGGGAAAGATTATTAATAAGAAACTGAACACAAGAACAAGGGGGCACAATCTGAGGTTAGTTGGGGGAAAAATCAAGAACAACATTAGAAAATATTATTTCACTGAAAAAGTAGTAGAAGCTTGGAACAAACTTCCGGCAGAGGTGGTTGATAAATCCACAGTAACAGTTCAGAGGATCCGACATTGAAAGATGTATTTAAGGCTGTTCATCAGTGCAATAATGCTATATCATCCCTGAGTGATCTACTGGGAGGCCTAAGGCAAGATGTTAATATAATCAGACATGACCTCCAAAAAGTCTCGGAACGTATGTCTGAAGTGGAGGGCAGAGTGAGTACTGTGGAGGACAGTATCCCGCCTATCAAACGAGATATGAAGAGGATTATTAATAATGTGGCTATAGTTGCTGCGAAATCTGATGACATCGGATGCGCCGCAACAACGTCAGGCTGATTGGGGTGCCGGAAAGAGTGGAAGGAAGAGACCCAAGTATGTTTTTTGAGAAATGGTTACTAGACACCTTTGGAAAGGACTCTCTGACTCCCCTATTTGCGGTGGAAAGGGCTCATAGGGTGCCAACTAGACAACTGCCACCAGGCAGCCCGCCAAGACCAATCCTGATCCGGATCCTGCACTACCGAGGCAGGGACATTTTTCTGCGCAAAGCGCTCGAAAAAGGCCAGATCACCATCGATGGCAATAACATTTTAATTTTCCCGGACTTCTTGCCTGAGGTTCAACGGAAAAGAGCCCAATATATAGATGTGAAACGGCGCCTCAGGATTCTACAGATACCATACTCTATGTTTTACCCAGCACGATTGAGAGTAGCGGCAAAAGGATCCACACACTTCTTTGATTCTCCACTGGAGGCGGCCTCGTGGTTGGACGCTAATGAATCTGAACTGCGTCAGGGAGTGCAATGAATAAGGACTCTTGTGGAAAACAAAAGCCTTGCGATGGTCCTGGTCGGGGACACTCAGATAAGAGGCTGCTGATAATTATGTTTTTGTGCTGGTGCTTTTCTTTTCTGTTCTGTTTAAAGCACAGTTATTAATGTTTCATGTGTATTAGAGGCAGGATGTCCACTATATTGTATGCAGAGAGTGGGACTAATGCTCAGATAGAAGTCACACTTTTCTTTGACGTAGCAAATTAGTGTATGCACCTTATTTTGCAGTGAAGTAAGCTCACGTTGCCAACAGCTATGTATTGCTATTTATCAGCCCTAATCCCTGTCGCACAACAGGGAATGTGTTTCTACTGTCTTTTTTTTTTTGTTTGTTTTTGGGAACCGCACCATGATCGCTCTGTCCTTTCTCTCTATGGGAGGGAGGGGAAAGGTAATATCCTACCCGCCTACTTATGGGGATTAATGTTATAGCATGGAATGTGAGGGGCCTGTGAGATGCGGCAAAACGGTATGCTATATTTGATTCGCTGAGATGTTATCAACCAGCCATTGTATGCCTGTCCGAAACCCATTTGTTCAAGGACTCAATAGGCGTATTAAACAGGGGATGGTTAGGCCATGTGTATCATTCTACGTATTCCACGCATGCGAGTCATGCGGTCAGCGTGCTTATTCATAAACAGATTCCATTTCAGTGTATTACAGTAAAGATCGACCCTCTTGGAAGATATGTGTGTTTGCACTATACCCTGTTTCGGACGCAGGTTATAATCATTGCATTATATATTCCCCCCCCCCTTATACAGGGGATGTGGTAAAACATGTATTGTCATTTGTGGCCGCATCTCCGGAGGTCCCCGCATTGCTAATTGGAGACTTTAATATGGTGTTTGACTGCAGCTTGGATAGACATAGGGTTTCCGTCACTTCTGATGTAGTGCACCTATCTAATATGGCTAGCAGCGCTCCGGCCCCACACATGTTGACAGACATTGGGACAGAAATACATACAGACATACACACACAAATACATACATACTTACATACTCCAGCCCGGGACGCCGGCAGCACGTCTTCACGCGCCTCCTGCGCGCAGTGATGATGATTCCCCACATCGCCCTCTGCTGGGCGCAGTGGGGAAACGTCATAGCTGCGCGCAGGAGGCGCGTGAAGACATGCTGCCGGCGTCCCTGCCTGGAGTATGTGAGTATGTATGTGTATGTATGTATGTATGTCTGTATGTATTTCTGTATGTATTTCTGTATGTATTTCTGTGTAGCCGGATCCAGAATGACCCCCCATTGCAAGTCAACGGAGGACAGATCCGGATTACTGGTGTGTCACACCAAACGGATCCGTCCCCATTGACTTGCATTGGGGGTAATTCCGGATCCGTCTTGGTGCCGATGCTTGGACCGGAGAGAAAACCGCAGCATGCTGCGGTTTATTCTCCGGTCTGAAGATGGAACGGAATGCTTTCAGGAGCATTCCGTTGTCTTCAGTTCAGTTTTGTCCCCATTGACAATGAATGGGGACAAAACTGAAGCGTTTTTTTCCGGTATTGAGCCCCTATGACGGAACTCAATACCGGAATTTAAAAACGCTAGTGTGAAAGTAGCCTTAACCCATTCTGGTTGCAGTTAATCTCAGACTCTGTTGGGTTGTTATCAGAAATGCAAGAGTTTATGACCTTTAATTTAGGATCAGCATCTAAACTGATAGTGTGGGACACTTTTAAAGCGTTTGTTAGAGGGCTCTTTATAAGGCTACTTTCACACTAGCGTTAGCACGGATCCGGCACCTAAAGGGTGCCGACGGATCCGTGCTAACGCTATACATGTGTGGAGCCGGAGCAGCGCTCCGGCCCCACACATGACACACATTAAAACAACACACAGACTACATACAAACAAACATACAGACATACATACAAACATACAGACATACATACATACTCACATACTCCCGGGACGCCGGCAGAACGTCTTCACGCGCCTCCTGCGCGCAGTGATGACGATTCCCCACAGCGCCCTCTGCTGGGCGCAGTGGGGAAACGTCATCGCAGCGTGCAGGAGGCGCGTGAAGACCTGCTGCCGGCGTCCCGGGAGTATGTGAGTATGTGAGTATGTATGTATGTCTGTATGTTTGTATGTATGTCTGTATGTTTGTTTGTATGTAGTCTGTGTGTATGTATGCCGGATCCGGAATGACCCCCCATTGGAAATCAATGGAGGACAGATCCGGATTACTGGTGTGTCCACACCAAACGGATCCGTCCCCATTGACTTCCATTGGGGGTCATTCCGGATCCGTCTTGGTGCGGATGCCTGGACCGGAGAGCAAACCGCAGCATGCTGCGGTTTGTTCTCCGGTCTGAAGACGGAACGGAATGCTTTCAGGAGCATTCCGTTGTCTTCAGTTCAGTTTTGTCCCCATTGACAATGAATGGGGACAAAACTGAAGCGTTTTTTTCCGGTATTGAGCCCCTTTGACGGAACTCAATACCGGAATTTAAAAACGCTAGTGTGAAAGTAGTCTAAAACGTCATAAATCTAAAAGTAGAGAATTGACGCAGTCTTTACAAGCCAGGGTTGCAGACACTGAGACTCTTTATGTAGATAACCCCACAGAGGTTCATAAGTTCCATTGGGATGAGGCACAAAAACTGTATAAGGAACATTTGCTGGATTTAGCTGATCTCAAAAGGCTCTTTTGGAAACAAAAGCATTTTGAAGAGGGCGAAAGTGTTGGACACATGTTAGCTAGCGTTATTAGGACTCCGCGGGGTCTTTCACATATTGGCTGTATACAAAATGATACGGGAAGGGTTGAGACAGATAGTCCTGGTATTCTGGCGGTACTTAATGACTACTATAGACAGATTTATGCTACTAGACTGCAGCGGACTGAACGGGAGATTTGTGATTTCCTTGCTCCAATTCAACTGTCAGTCTTAACAACGGAGCAGAGAGAGAGTCTAGAAGAACCTCTGGGGGTGGAGGGACCTTTCAAATGAGAAAGCTCCGGGGGTGGACAGGCTTCCAGGGGAATTCTTTAAACAGTATAAGGATTTTCTGATGCCACATTTGTTGACCGTGTTTGAGGAGGCTGCACTTGAAGGTAAACTACCAGACTCTATGCTAGAGGCTATTATCGTCGTACTACCCAAGCCAGGGAAAGATCCCCTATACCCAGACTCATATCGTCCGATTTCATTGTTATGCACTGATGTCAAACTTTTGGCTAAGGTGCTGGCCAATAGGTTAATGAAAGAGTTCTTGCATTTAGTGCATGGTGATCAAACTGTATTTATGCCTGGAAAGTCCACTGCAATCAATATCAGGCGGCTGTACCTCAACTTGCAAATGACCACAACTGATAGGGGGGGGGGATGCAGTTCTTTCACTCGAAGCTGCTAAGGCTTTCGACAGCGTCGAGTGGAAGTTCCTGTGGGGTGTATTGGACGCTATGGGCTTTGGTCCTAATTTCACATCTTGGGTACAACTGCTGTATAACAGCCCAAGTATGAACTAATGGGTTGGTGTCCACTGCATTTGACTTGGAACGGGGCACACGACAGTGTCAAATGACACGGGTGTCATTTGTCACCTTTGTTGTTTGCTCTGGCAATAGAACCCCTGGCCCAGCTGATCCGACAGGATCTGGAGGTGACAGGCTTTCAGTATGGGAACATCTTGGAAAAAAATTGCCCTCTACGCAGATGACATGCTGTTATTTTTGAGTAGGACAGAACATTCATTACCGTATGTTATGCAATTACTCTGCAACTATGGCTCATATTCGGGCTTGTCTATTAACTGGGACAAGTCGGTTATGCTTCCCTTGGGTCCGGTGGCACATTCTCTTGTGGATAAAATAGCTCCGTTGCAGGTGGCTAACTCCTTTAAATATTTGGGAGTGCAAGTCACCTCCCGCCCACAGGATTATGTATCTATGAATGTACTTCCACTCCTGGATAGAAGTGCTGGGAAAGTAGCCAGCTGGTGTAAACTCCCATTGTCCATAATAGGTAGGGCTAACTTAGTTAAAATGGTGTTGATGCCGCAGTTTCTGTATATATTGCATAATAGTACTGTGTGGATACCCATGCGGCATTTTTATAAGATTCAGGGACTGTTTAGATCACTCATATGGAATAACAAGCTCCCAAGGATTCGCCTAGAGACATTGCAGAGAGACAAAGATAATGGGGGATTGGCAATTCCCAACCCATGGTTGTATTTCCTAGCAGCACATGGGGTCCACAGGGTAGTCTAAGCTCAGTATGAGCCTTAATCTCTTATCTTTCTGGAGGTAAACCACCGGGGTACATTCTGGAACTTGGCTCAGTGGTCCGTCCGCTTCTGTCCAGGTTGTGGCAAAAACTAAAAGACATGACTAGAATTCAGGGATGTAGTGCCCTAACTCCATTATGGTCTAATCCGAGGCTTCCAGAACTGAAATGCTTAACAGATTTTGGGGCATGGGAAACCAAGGGAGTGAACTGGTTATGGCAATTATATTATAACGCCTTAACGGCACAGGGCAAGACGTGTGATCTGACTATCCATGCCTCATTGTTTGCGGAGCAAATCAGGAAAGGAGATGGAACTAGGGGAACAATTTCAGCATTCTATAAGTTATTATTATCATTTTATCAAGATAAGTTTCCACTGACTGTACAGGAAAAATGGTCACGGGATGTGGGTCCCTTAACAAACGAACAATGGACGGAGGTTCTGTCGGTGGGGCCATCACTTTCACTTTGTGAGACATATAGATTGTCACCAGGGGCGTAGCAATAGGGGAAGCAGGGGAAGCAGCTGCTTTGGGGCCCAGACCCACAAGGGGCCCCCTCAGAAGGGAGACTAAAAGATTTTATTGTCAGGGCCCCCTCAATAGTATTATACAATGACATTATATACAGTGACACTATAGAAAGCGGATGGAGCGGCTGTCAGGCCTTGTCTGGGAGAGCTCAGTCTTGACTAGCCACAAGAGTGAGGGTTGCATGTGAGTTTGGGGTTGCGAGGAAGTTTCTGGGGGGGCCCCATTCAAAAATTTGCTGTGGGGCCCAGTTAGTTGTAGTTACGCCACTGATTGTCACAGTTATATCTCATTCATAGAGTGTATAGGACACCCATGCTTCTTCATAGGCTGGGGTTACGTGACACCTCTTCATGTCCTAAGTGTGCTTGCTCTGAGGCACACTTATTGCACATGTTCTGGGAATGTGCGACCATAGGACCCTTTTGGAGTGATGTCTTGAATATTATATTTACAGTGTATAAAATAAGAATACCAGCAGAACCAAAAATCTGTTTATTGGGTTTGCTCCAAGATGACACTAATGATGGAATCAGCCTAGGAATAAATAGGTTACTTTACCAGGCTAGGAAACTTATAGCTAAATACTGGATATCTACCAGTGTACCATCTAAAGAGGAATTTACAGCCCGCATGAATGTTATAATTAGCATGGAGAGGAGAGTATATCAGAAACGGGAAATACTCAAAAAATTTGATTCCATTTGGGGTTCTTGGGTGGAGGTCCCGGGTCTGCCCTCAGGGCGTCTCTTGCTTTCCCATGTAAGGAGGCATATTGTATGAAAAGTAATACCAAATCATTGTGAAGGCTGCAGTAGCTTACGAACACAACCCTAAAGCAATGAATGGGCCAGGGAAAAGGAAAAGGGGAGGGGGAGGGATTGGGGTGCATCACGGTGCGGTTCCGGGAGGGAGTGGGGTGGGAGTTGAGTGGTTTGGTTTTGTATGACCATTGATGTAATGGGCCCTTGCAGGGCAAGTTTTGCTTTTTATATACCTTTTGCAGTGTATATGGCTCTTTTGTATGTTTATTGTAAACGTGTTTTTTGTTAAACAACTACAAAACAAAAATCAATAAAATACGATTTGATTTAAAAAAAAAAAAGAACATGGTCATGTTGCAAGTTTCGTGACACGACAGTCAGCTGAAATCCAAACCTGCTGCGCTTCAGCAGGACCACATTCACGACCTCTGATTGCGATTTCAGTAGAGCTAAACTTAAATTTTACCAGTTGTCTCCCAATCTAATGTCCAATGTTTCAGGGCCAATTTTATGGGAGGAATTACACATAGCTTTTGGAATATGGTTGAGCCCATTGAGAAAATGTAAACTCCATGTAGATGTTGTAGTGGTTGGGTTTATTTCCATCAGTTGTAGGACAGTAATGCTATCCAATTAGCTGCTGTATCAGTTACATTTACAAAAGTTATCACTAGGAGTCAGATTTCTAGAAAATTTCCCCAACCTTTTAAGGATGTAAAAGGACCCGGGCCAAATTTACCATCAAGGGTGGTGTTGTGGGAGACTGTGGTTTTGCTCCTCTGAGTAAATGTCAGAATAGAGTTTAGTGTGAGTTGGTTTAGTAGCCTCCAAATAATTACATATATATATATATAAATATATATATATATATATATATATATATATATATATATATACATATATAATGCTGCCAGAGTTGAAAGACGAAGAGTTAGTTTCTAGTACTCCACCAAGTTCTTTCTCCATGAAGTGCTTCCTCTGTTTCACTTTTATACTAGTTGATCACATATTTTATATGGTTGATGATGAATACATACCCAGATATAAAAAAAAAACTGTATAAGGCTTCATTCACACGACCGTATTTTGTTTCTGTGTCCGTTCCGTTTTTTTTGCAGACCGTATGCGGAACCATTCATTTCAATGGGTCCGCAAAAAAAACGGAAGTACTCTGTGTGCATTCCATTTCCGTATGTCCGTATTTCCGTTCCACAAAAAAGATAGAACATGTCCTATTCTTGTCCGTTTTGCTGACAAGGATAGGCATTGTTACAATGGATCCACAAAAAAACGGAAACATGGATGCCATACGGAACGTCATCCGTTTTTTTTTGTGGACCGCAAAACACATACGGTCGTGTGAATGAAGCCTAATATAAAAGCTATACAAATTTTACTGTCTTTTAGATCTGTTGCCATATTTTATGAATTCTATTAGAAGGAATTTGTTTAACATTTATGAGGTTGTTCATAGTTCAGTCTAGCAGTGTTTTTCACTTATTAAGGCCTCATGCACACGAACGTGTGCCGGCCGTGCCCGTGCTGCGGGCCGCAAACTGCGGTCCGCAATGCACGGGCACTGACCGTGAGGCCACCGCATGCGGATCATGGACCCATTCACTTGAACACACCGTAGTGCTTCCGTGGTGTTCCGATCCGTGCCTCCGCTCCGCATCTCCCGGATCGCGGACCCATTGAAGTGAATGGGTCCGCGATCCGTGATGCGGGCTGCACACGGCCGGTGCCCGTTTATTGCGGACCCGCCGTATGCGGCCCACAGCACGGGCACGGCAAGCACACGTTCGTGTGCATGAGCCCTAACTAAAAAGACACAGGGCTGTGAGGAAGGAAGGAAGGAAGCTTTCATAACTGAGTGTCACCAATTCCAGTGAGAAGACCATATCTGGAGCACAAATGGGTGCTCTATCAAGTGAAGTACACGAAGAACAGCAATGTATGAACCCAGCTAAATTTTATTTAAAGGTAATGTGATTTTGTTATTGGTGTAATGGCTGTAATGGTACGTAACATTGTAAAGCAAAATGTAAGCTGGCCATATAGCTTATGCATCATGCACACCACCGTATGTATTTCACTGTCCACAAGATGCGAATCCACAAAATACGGATGAAGTCTGTGTGACATCCATTTTTTTTTTTTGCAGACCCATTTACTTCAATGTGTCTGTGGTCCGCATTTTGCAGCCAAAAATAGGAAGAGTTTTTCCTGTTTTTCCTTTCCTGTCTTTTGCGGAATGGACATGGATGATCATCCATCCATGTTCTTTCCATATCTGTATGTCCTTCTGCAAAGAGACAGAACATGTCCCATGCAAAATGTGGACTACGGACCCATTGAAGTCAATGGGTCCACAAAAAACGGATGCAACACAGACATAATCCATATTTTGCGTACTACAAAATACATAGGGTGGGTTTGGCCAGCTATCTAATGTATATGATGCCCTCCCAATTCTTCGCTGAAAGGTTGATGTTGGGGTCAGACAAGTGTTTGTGGGGATGATTAAGCTGTTGTCACAAGAGTCTGACAGCAGCTTTCTCCACTTTCCACATTCACTACATGTGCATGCTCGGCCAAACATGCAGAATATAGGAGGATCGGGAGAGGTAGCTGTTGACCAGCCAACCATTATCTTGTGTATGACCATCTTTAGGATTGAAGTTGCTGAGCAGCTCTGCTAAATTGGATTAGTACTAGTCTTCATAAAATATATTCTACCAGTAACCATTTCTGCATAATTTGCAATATATTGCATGGCTTTCCTAATATCACAGGAAACTTATCATGTTAAAGGGAACTTGTCATGTTGAAAAATGGCGCTTGGGCTGAATAATATACAGTAGGAGGAGCTGAGTAGATTAATATATATTTTTATGGGAAAATATTCAGAATAACTTATAATTTCTTCATTTATAGTCTTGTTCATTCTGGGATTTCAAGTCAAGGAGGCGGTTCTATCAGTGAATGGCAACCTTTCCTGTATGGCTGGGTATATAGAGATAGCTGTCAATCACTGATAGGACCGCCTACTTGACTTGAAAGCCTAGAATGAGCAGAAATGTAAGTAAATTTAAGTTCTACTCCCATAAAACTATATATCAATCTGCTCAGCTCCTCCTGCTCTATAACATTCTACCTGCAGATTATTTCACATTTTCATGATGACAGGTTCCCTTTAAAAAAAAGCATCTGTAAGCATCATATTATAGAGCAAGAGAAACTGAAAAGATTGATATATAGCTTTTTATGATGATTCCGTATAACTTGGAATATATTGAGGTAGTTCTGGACTTGTGAGTCCGGTGGGCGGTCTTTTCTGTGTGATTGAACGGCATTGTGTATGTATGCTTACACTTAGAAGGCTGTCATTCGTTCAGTAGGACAAGTGGGCATTTAAATTAAATTTGCTCAGCTCCTCCTCCTCTGTAACATAAATGATACCTACAGATAAGGGCGGCATGTTCAACGTGACTAGTTTACTTTCAGTGATGTTAAGTCTTTTAACACTTACAGGCAATGTTACTGAACCCATACATGTTAGCTTAGGATTGGCCAAACCTACTGATTTTGCCAGGAATGACCTACCATCTAATGTATATGGTCATGCCCAACTCTCCCCAAGTAGCACTGAAAGAAGAATTGGGCCTGGTTTATTTTAACATACCTTATTCTTTATTCTCACGGGAGATAAACTGCTGCCATATGTTTGGCATGGACTTATTCTACTTCTCATTGAGAACTCATGCATGTCTATGAAAGGGATCGGAAGGAATAGTTGTCTCCTGACAGCTGTCTTTAGTAGACCACTATTATATTCTTATCAAGATTTTTGTACTATTAAAATAGCCAATTGTTCTCTTTTTAACATTTGTGTGCACTCACTATAGATATACACAGTATCAGTGCTGAAAATATAATTATTCAGTACAAGCAAGATTCTAGTTTAGCATTGGGTTCAACTTGTAAATCATGAGCTATAGAAATGCACGATGACACAATTTTAAAAGGTTTGCATATGAAATTTATTAGGGAGGTAAATAGAACAGTATAAAGGGATAGGGGAGAACATAAATAAACACTCAGATTTGAGATTTTCTCAATCTTCAGTCATTTACACTCTTTACTCTTCACTTTCCTTCTGCAGGTACAAAAAGAGAAAAACATATTAGACTTAAAAAGCTTTTGAAAATACAGGTCACATAAAGCGACGGATGTTCTACTGATACCTTTCCACCAATGTCACGGCTCTTGGCCCTCAGCTTGTTCACTTGGGATTCAGCAATGTCTGCTCTCTCCTCAGCTTCTTCAAGCTCATGCTGAACCTTCCTGAAGCGGCTCAAGTGGGCATTGGCTTGTTCCTCCTGGAAGCGGCAGTGCACAAAAATCAGAGATTAGATCCTTTTTTCTAATTTGTACTGAACAATATAAATACCTTCATTTCTATATTGTACTTACAGATTCCTCAGCCTGTCTCTTGTAGGCCTTAACCTTCAGCTGCAGTTTATCAACCAGATCCTGCAGTCTTAGGGTGTTCTTCCTGTCTTCTTCAGTCTGCCAAAAAGACACTTTTGTTACAAGTGAAATATTTTATAGATATATGGATTTGGGAAAACCATTGGTCATTGATATTGTACATGATGTAAAGCTTTCTTCAGATGTTGTGGAGTTTTTTTTATTACCTGGTAGGTCAGTTCCTTCACTCTCCTCTCATATTTACGAACACCTTTGACCGCTTCAACTCCACGTTTCTGTTCATTGTCCAGCTCATTTTCCAGCTCACGAACCTGTGGATGAAAATAGTACAAAACATATACATTTTGCTAATCATAGACCTATTAGTATTTTTTTCAAGACTTTAGAAGACTTTCTCACCCTGGCTTCCAGTTTCTGGAGCTGCTTCTTGCCTCCCTTCAGTGCCAGTTGTTCAGCTTCATCCAGACGATGTTGCAGGTCCTTCACTGTCTGTTCAAGGTTCTTCTTCATTCTTTCCAGGTGAGCACTAGTGTCCTGCTCCTTCTTTAACTCTTCTGCCATCAGAGCAGCCTTAAAAAAAAAAAGAAGCGTCAATCAATTTTGGGAATTAAATAGTAATATCGACTAGTAGCATTAGATGAAAGACTTACATCAGTGATGGCCTTCTTGGCTTTCTCTTCAGCATTTCTAGCTTCCTGAACAGCTTCCTCAACTTCATTCTGCAGCTGAGTAACGTCACCTTCAAGTTTCTTCTTGCTGTTGATAAGGCTGGTGTTCTAATACAGAAAATATTGTTTTAATATTCCATATGGTTTGTATGAATGATTTTATGTTCTTGCAACTTAGCAGAAGACCTTACCTGTGAGTGGAACAGTTGGAGACGTTCACTGGCATCCAAAAGTTCCTGTTCTGCAATCTTGCGAGATCTCTCAGTCTGTTCCAGAGCAGCCCTGGACTCCTCAATTTCAGCCTGTTGGCAGATTGTTTCTACGTTCAATGACGGCAACCTGTTCCTTCAGATCCTCCTGTCCTCTTTGGGCATCATCCAGGTGCAAAAGAGCATCCTGTTTGAAAAGAACAAGACTTTTATTGAATTATGTAACTACTGTGCAGATAAAGAAATTCCATTTTTCACTAACATGTGCTGTCCGCATTTTCTGCCGACACCACACATACCCATTGATTTGAATGTGTCTGTTCTCACATCAGTAAGTTTTTACTGACCATGGGTCATGCACCACTTTGGCCCATGATGCGGACCAAAAACGCCCATCGAAGTCTTTGGGTCCATGAAATTCATGGACACAACACGAATGCATCAGTGTTGCATCCGTTTCTCACGGAAGACTGATAGGACATGCTTTGGAGATTCATTTTCAGCTAAGCAGATGTGAAACTGACACGGAAATGTGGACAAGGCCTAATTTGTAGGGGTTTATTTTGTAATTTTTAAGGAAAGTGATTAAATATAATGGTCTTTGTTATTGTAAGCAACATTTAATTAAGTAGAAATCAGGTATTTGGGATGATGCTTGCCATACCTTCAGTTGTGCTTGCACGTTTCTCAGTTGTTTCTGTGCCTCTGCAGCCTGGCGGTTGGCATGGCTGAGTTGAATCTCAAGTTCATTCAAGTCTCCCTCCATCTTCTTCTTCAGTCTCAGAGCATCATTTCTGCTTCTGATTTCAGAGTCCAATGTGCTCTGCATGGTGTCAATAGCCCTCTGGCTGTTTCTCTTCAGCTGATCAATTTCCTCATCTTTCTCTGCAATCTTCCTATCCACTTCCGATTTAACCTGGTTAAGCTCCAGTTGTACACGCAGGATCTTGGCTTCTTCATGTTCCAAAGATCCCTTTAAAAGTTAATTAAGAAAATGTCGATACTATTGACATATTATGTGCACATAATGTACCTTTAAAAGTTTAAGACACATTCTGAGGTGTAATAATGATTGACACTTACCTCAGCTTCCTCCAGAGCAGACTGCAGATCGCTCTTCTCCTGCTCAATCTGTTTCTTAGCTTTCTCTAACTCATTAATAGATTTTCCAGTCTCACCAATCTGTTCAGTCAGATCTGAGATCTCCTCTAAAAATTTTTTAAAAAAAGGCAGAATAATAAATAAATTTGAACATTACAACATATGAATTTGCAGGACCACATCTAAAAAGTACAATGTTTAATAAACTATAACTATGTCTTTTTGTCAAATAATCTAATATCTGATTATAGGTCAACTGCTTAGAAAGAAAATGGGAAAATCGATAAAGAAATAAACATACGCTGCAAGTTCTTGTTTTCACGTCTCAAGGTTTCAACTTGTTCCAAAGCCTCCTCATAAGCATTCTTCATCTTAAAAATTTCAGTGCTCAAGCTGCGGGCTTCTTTCTGAGCAGCCTCAAGCTCAGCCTGTCCTTCTTCATACTTTTGTTTCCACTCAACCAGGACCTTTAAAAATAATATTCCATAAAAATCCAATCTATCTGCCTATGCATCAACTAAGTTGTAGTAGTAGCAGTGTTAAACTGGTAAATCTACCTTATCAAAGTTCCTCTGCTTCTTGTCAAGAGCAGCTGCTGCACTATTTGCTCTCTCCACATCAACCATAAGGTCCTCCACTTCGGACTGCAGCCTCTGCTTTGTCTTTTCCAAGGAGGCACACTTGGAGTTCACAGCCTCTACCTGCTCCTCAGCATCCTGTAGACGCTGAGCCAGCTTCTTCCTGTATGTACATTGAACAAATATATCATAGAAATAGTTTTTTTTCCACTACAAATTTACCCTGAATGTCATCTATAGCTTTTTAAACGTACTTAGCCTCTTCCAGCTCTTCTGTACGCTGAATGGCATCAGTTTCATATTTGGTCCTCCACTGGGCAACTTCACCATTAGCTTTGGACAAAGAACGCTGGAATTCAGCCTTGGCTTCTTGTTCCTCTTCATATTGCTCACGGAGCAAGTCATTATCGTGGCGGGCAGATTGAAGAGCATGGGCAAGGGCATTCTTAGCCTATATGTACACAGACATTTTACTTGTTAAAACGTTAAAATAATTACAGACTTTTACTGGTAAAATTTATCTATAAATTACTCTATCATTATACCTTTGTTTCCTCCTCAAGTTGTCTCTTCAGTTCCTCTACTTGCTGGGTAATGCCTGCTTTCCTCTGCTCAGCTGAGAAATCAGAGATTCCTTCTCCTCCAGTTGGCGAGACAGCTCACCTGAAATTAACAAAACCAATCAACACCAGGACCATGTGTACACCATGTGTAGTCGCTCTTTCTGGGTTTTATTAATTTCATTAGTAATTTATAGTTATATGTAGCACATTATATTTATTATTCTGCTAGACATTATATTTAGGGATGAGCGAACCGAACCGCAACGAACCAGATTCGTTACGAACTTTGCCAAAAAGTTCGGTTCGTCACCGAACCGAACTTTGAGAAAGTTCGTAACGAATCTGGTTAAAATAACAACGGTGACGCAAAACTGTACTTTTTTCACAGAATAGACCAGGATACAAGGGATTATTACTCAAAAAACACAAAAGCATACATCCATTGGGTTGGGCGCTGCACTCGGTTAGGACATCAAACTGGTGTAACAAAGATATATATATGTCTCGCCAACAGCCATAGGCCCAGATTCAACAGGTTTGACACCAGAGTAGTTGCGTCAATTTGTAAAGCGAGTGCCAGTCAGGTGTCCATTTCAAGAAAATTGGACACGTATTTTTGGATACTGGAACTGGCGTAAAGCCTTCTTGAATCTGTGCCTTTTTTAAATGTCCTTTCTTCACCTCATGGATTCTGTGGGTGAGGTTGTCTGTCTATTTAGCCGTATCCGTATCCTACTAGACTAGCTGTAATGTTAGAGGGGTTTTTTTAACGTTGACTGTCCTGTGCTGAACTCTACATCAACATTTTGTCATGTATAAAAACTGATTTTTACAAGCGTGCATATTCTTAGCTTCCAACTTCAGTTCTCTGTACTAGGCCCTTCTGGGTCCAAAAGAATACTGCTCCTACTAATGCCCCACCGTCAATTGTCTATTTGGAAACATACTGGGTGCAATCAAGAGCTGCTGAAGCTGCCTCCTCAACTTGTCTCTTCTCAACAATACTGGCCTGGGTGCAATCAAGTGCTGCTTCCTCCTCCTCCGTCAATTGTCTGTTCTCAACCATACTGGCCTGGGTGCAATCAAGTGCTGCTGCCTCCTCCTCCGTCAATTGTCTGTTCTCAACCATACTGGCCTGGGTGCAATCAAGTGCTGCTGCCTCCTCCTCCTCCGTCAATTGTCTGTTCTCAACCATACTGGGTCCAATACAGTACTATTACTGCTGCTGGTTCCACTGTCAAATGTCTGTTTTCCACCCTACTGGGCGCAAGGCAAGGCTATGCTGCCGGCGTTGCCAACTTTCACTTTGTGTCCTATGTCCCGTGTAATCACTTACACCTTGGCTAATGTGTACCTGTTCTGGGGTGCACAAGGTCTAATTAAATGGTACGCCTGTCTGTCTTCTGACCTGTGATGTCACTGAGACCGCATCGACTTCAACGCAGCCTATTCTTGGGCTGGTGCCACGATCTACCGTGTGTTTTTGGTGCTCTGGCATGACATGGACTGCTCCAGCGGACATCTTCAGTGCTGTCAAATGTTGTCGACCTGGCTGAGGTTTCACTATTTTTGCACTTTGATTTTTTTCCACTTTTTTCATTGTAATAGCAACTGCAACTAAACGAAACTATACCCTATCAGACTCCCACTATTGTAGCTGCAATTATTCAGCCGTTATAGGCAAGGTTCGTTTTAGGTTCGGTTCGTACGAATCCGAACTTCACGAAAGTTCATCGAACCGAACCAAACTTTTCAAAAGTTAGCTCATCCCTAATTATATTATCCTTGAGTAACTTCATGAAAATGTGAATGGAGTATTATTTCTCAAATTAGATTTTTAGAATACTACTGTATTCATTTACCACTCTCTGTCTGGAAGCGTGCTCTTTGAGCTGTGAGGTCATTAATCACACGTTGATGCTCGTCATCCTTAGCCTTCACTTCACTGAGTTGGTCCCTCAACTACACGATTGATCTTCTCGAGGTTGGCCTACAAAAAACAAATATTAATTTGAGGGTTTTTTTTCACAACATAAGGACAATCATATAAAGCATCTAGGGTATGGCATTACCTTAGATTTAGAGACGCTTTCCAGGTTGCTGGCAAGATCATCAACTTCCATCTTCAGTTCACTCTTTTCTTTCTCTAGTTTCTGCTTCACACGCTGCAAGTTGTCAATCTGTTCACCAAGTTCAGCAACACTGTCGGCATGCTTCTTGCGCAGGGCAGCAGCTGTAGCTTCATGTTGAAGGGTGGATTCTTCCAGATCGCGTCTCAGTTTCTGGAACTCGGCTTCACGCTTCTTATTCAACTCAATCTGGGCAGATGTTGCACCTCCAGCTTCTTCAAGTCTTTCACTGATCTCTTCAAGTTCTCTAGAAAGATCAGCTCTCTGCTTTTCAACTTTGGCACGAGCTGTACGTTCAGCTTCAATTTCTTCCTCAAGTTCTTCAATACGAGCCTAGAAAGCAGCAGTTGATAATTACATGCAATAAAATCTTTGATTTATGATATTTTGACATGATCTTGTCTCCCAGGGCTTTACCTGCAGTTCCTTGATCTTCTTCTGCAGTTGTGATGACAGGGATTGCTCATCCTCAATCTTTCCTTGGAGCTGGCTAATTTCAAAGTCTTTCCTATGAAGTGGAAACAATGTGCATTATACATATCATGTTTATATGAAGATTTATGTTTATAAGTACTGTATGTTATTATTAAAACATACTTTTTAAGTTTTTCCTCAGTTTGTTGTTTATCATTTTCAAGATCCATAACTGTTTCCTGAGATAGTTTCAGGTCACCTTCAAGCTTTCTCTTAGATCTTTCAAGGTCAAGACGGAGTTTCTTCTCTTGTTCAAGAGAACCTTCCAGCTACATGAATAGAAAATATGTCATTTCAATCTCATGAAGGACAGATTTATTCAACTTGTGGAATGGTACAATTACTGTACTTACATCATCTACTTGCTGTTCCAGCTTTGTCTTGGCCTTTGTTAAAGAGCTGACTTTGTCTTCCTCAGCCTGAAGGTCCATCAAGGGTTTGTTGGTGAGCTTCTTGAAGAGCCTTCTTCTCCTTGGTGACTTTGGAGATATTTCATCAAGAGCTGCCAATTCTTCAGTAAGGTTTTTGACCTGTAATTAATAAATACTCATGAGCATGAAGACATATTATGGGGTAAATTTAGAATGCAGGTGTGTTCTCATTGTTGGCTGCACCTTGTTTTCTGTGGCATGTTTTTCCTTTTCAACTTTAGCCAAAGTAAGTTCCAAGTCATCAATATCTTTCTTCAGCTCAGAGCATTCATCCTCTAGTTTCCTTTTTTGGCAGTCAGCTCGGCATTGCTTTCTTCTTCATCTTCAAGTCTTTCATTGAGTTCCTTGATCTTCGACTCCAACTGGATCTTATTCTTGATGAGGCCTTCACATCTTTCCTCAGCATCAGCTAGAGTCTCAGATTCCTACAGAAATTAAAACGCATATTTGACTGATATGTAAATTGCAGCCAACTGATATAAGAATATTAAATATGCAGATATATTTACCGATTGGACTTGGAGAACCAAGTCATTTTTTTCTTGGACAAGGGAAACCAGTTTTCTTCTAGCTCCTTCCTTTTGGCTTCTGCCTTTGCCAGAGCTTCTTTTGTTTCTCAAAACTCTTCCTTCATGTTTGCCTTTCCTTTTCTGTTCAGCGCTCTTCAGAAGAGGTTTAATCTGAAGTACAACTTCATCATGGGCCAGTGTTTGACATCATGAAGGATCTGACATTGTACTGGATGGTAAATAAGGCCTCCTGTTTGAAGAAATGGATTTATAGTTGGTTTTTACTAGCATACAAATATTACATTTCTAATTGATAAATATTACAGCATGATTGAAAAATACCTTCTCTCC
>ONZH01010589.1:0-25821 GCA_900303285.1 Rhinella marina
TGGACAGAAAATATGGATTGTGCTTTGTATATAGGTGGATAAGTTAGAGCAAAATTACGTATGTTATTACGTACCGTGCAGTATGGAACAATTACACGGAAACTATTAGATTAGGCAGACTTGGTCTGCTTAAGTGCATCCCAGACAAATGTCGCACAGAGATTTTTGTAATGTAGCTGTATCAGTGAGAGCAAAAGACCTTTTTTAATTACGTGACCTACAGAATGGGTCACCTGGACAGAAAATACGGATTGTGGTTTGTGGTGAGTGGACAGCTGAACTGTGCCACAAAGAATGGTTCCACACAGCTGTATGAAATGGATTTGTATCACTGAGATAAAACAACAAAAAAATTTTTTATTTTTTTTATTTTTTAAATATATATATATATATATATATATATATATATATATATATATATATATATATTTAACGTGACGTGCAGAAAATATCAGAGAGCAAACTTAGCCCCTGCTGACTGTGGCTATTTTGACTGCAACCCAGAAAAATGTCACACTCAGATTTTTCTAATGTAGCTGTATCAGTGAGAGCAAAAGACCTTTTTTAATTACGTTACGTACAGTATAGGTCACCTGGACAGAAAATACGGATTGTGGTTTGTGGTGAGTGTACAGCTGAACTGTGACACACAGAATGGTTCCACACAGCTGTATGAAATGGATTTGTATCAATGAGATAAAACTATAAAAAAATTGTTATATATGGCTATAGCTGCACTACTAGTGCCAACCAGCCCAGAGACAAAAAAAAGTGTTGTGTAGCCCTTAGAAGGGCTGTTGGGTTCTTTTGATATCACTCCTGCCTAACAGAGATCTAAATCCAGGCCCTAACACTCTCCCTGAAACGCAGCAGATCTGTCCCTAACGACATCCAGACAGCATCTGAGCTGTACACCGCTGGCAGTCACTAGTATATTCCAGGGTCACCTGATCAGGCCAGCCAACCCCTGCTATCGACATGTAAGGGCCCCACGTGATGCTGTACTGCAGAGTCTCCTGGCTTGTGATTGGCTGAATTTATAGGTGCCAAAAATTCAAAATGCGGGAGATGCCATTTCCTCGAGCATAGCGAGATACTCGTCCGAGCAGCGAGCACTTACGAGTACCGTAATGCTTGAACGAGCACCGAGCTCAGACGAGCATGCTGGCTCATCTCTAATAATTATATTATTCACTAGCTGAAGGACCTGGCTTCGCCCGGGTATATTTAATTTATTTCATTTACTGTTTGTGTGTGTCGTTAAAAGACATCGAGAGTGACCTCTACAGTGCCCGCCCCTTTAACAGTGACCTCTACAGCAGCCTGCCCCTTTAGCAGTGACCTCTACAGCGGCCAGTCCCTTTAACAGTGACCTCTACAACGGCCTGCCCCTTTAACATTGACCTTTACAGCTGCCTGCCCCTTTAACACTGACCTCTACAGCAGCCCACCCCTTTAACAGTGACCTCTACAGCAGCCCATCCCTTTAACAGTGACCTTTACAGCAGGCCGCCCCTTTAACAGTGACCTGTACAGCAGCCCGCCACTTTAACAGTGACCGCTACAGCAGCCTGCCCCTTTAACAGTGACCTCTACAGCTGCCCACCCCTTTAACAGTGACCTCTACAACAGCCTGCCCCTTTAACAGTGACCTCCACAGTAGCTAGAATGGCCACTGTCTTTACCCCAGAAAGCCAGACCTCAACGGCCATTCCCCCAAATGTGAAACAGCGCCCCCAGTTCCCATGAAGACACACCACTAAACATGAGGCCACGCCCCCTGGCTCCGTGAAGACACAGAGGAGAAGCTGTCTGAGTGTGAGCTGCTGAAAGGGTGGACATCCCTGTGTCTGTCCAGGCACTGCATTGGACGGAGAACAGGTAGCAAGAAAGCTGGATTGTCCAGTGTAAAGCTGACATCTGGCCACCCTAACATCAGCCAGCCCCTAGGTTGGCCAGAGGTCTTGTTTTAGGCTGGAAAGTCTGGCTTTCAGACTCCCTGTCGTCTGTCATGCGCAGGGCCTGGATGGACACACGGATGTCCTTTTGAACAGCTCACTCTCAGCAGCAGCACTGTGCAGTCTAATCAATGAGCTGCATGGAGAAAGTCACCCTCCCCCCACCCCCGCAGCTGAAGGAAGGTGATTTTTACCTATATTTTTAATCCCGGTCAAATGCGGCATGGAAGGAGCGTGGCCTGACTGAGTCAGGGGCGTGACTTAGTGGGATATGGGGGCGGGGCTTTTAAGTCCTTCTTTTGACAGTGGCCTGAATTACAGGTCGATGCCATGGTAATTTAGGAGTAAGGTGAGTAGCAGTGGAAGAATACATCTTTTATTACTACTGAACAGTAAATATGTGAAATTTACATTATATGAGGTAATGATTGATGATGAATTAGTCTAAAGCATAAGTTATATTTATGGTAACCGAAATACCCCTTTACCATTGTCATCCACAGTGCTCTGCCTCTTTAATGTCATAGATGTCATAGAATGGATGCCATAGAAATCTGGTGTGTGGAGATTGCCTGTGAGCTTCTATTGGCTGATAAAGGGTCATGTGACCAGGCTACTATTGGCTAATGCAGTTTTTGGGAATATCTCAGGAACGGTACGTCTTGGAGAGCTGAGAGGTTTCAGAAAACTGTTCTAAAACCTTCCCGGACACCTGATGTACATGTGTGCCAAATTTTGTGATTGTACCTGTAGCGGTGCAGATTCCTTTAGCGGACATACACACACACACACACACACACACATACATACACTCAGCTTTATATATTAGATTTGTCATTCTTCTAGATGTTCTGCAAGCTGTTTTAGAGTTCTTTAAGATCCTTGATAGAAAAAAAGGGATCTTTTATTGGTTGACTCTATCTATGTTCAACTAAACGTCCTGGAGGATAAGAGGAGTAAGGCCTATATTAGACATTCATAGGAACGCTCGTTAGTGATGATTTGATAGTGTAATACTGCTGCAGATTACCCAATGAATGAGCAAACACTCATTCATCGAGCAATCCATATTTTTAAGCATGCTTAAAAATCATTGTTTGCCAGTGGCAGATTGTGACGTCTAATCATGATCTTCCAACAATCGCCTGCCTGATCTGGTTGTCTCATACAGCCTTAAAGTATCATGGACAGTGTTCTTCTTTAACTTTATCAGTCAGTAAGCAGATATCTGTTTTGCAGATAAAAAAAGTAAAAAAAGATAGGTGTGACTGTTTTTCTTTCAAACAACAACCTATGAGTTCAGCTCATTAAGCGGTTTGTCCAGGTCAATTCTATAAACATGAATCTGAAGAATGAATTCCGAACAGTTTGCTTTATATCCGTTTGAAATATTGTTTGGAAATTGTAAAAATAATGGGAAAAATTTTGTCCAATTACAAATAAAACACAAGCAATACTGGGTGAGATCTGTCTTTGTGGTATTCAGGAGTTAAATCATAACCCTTAAATATAATTATAATTATTGTTCATAGAAATAAGTGAATTTGCTCATATTCGATTTGGTTATCAGATTCCATTTAGTGTAAATAAAATTTATCCAAATTCAAAGTACTCCAATTGCCCAGAAAAGTTATGTATGACACTCTAGGATGTCTTAGGACTATAGCCAAACCCTTTCAAGCTCTTTTGTGCCAAGACCTCATAAGTAATGCTAACTTAACAGCAACATACATGGCTATGGATAAATGGATGGCAACAATACATTCCCTGTTTAAAGAGGACCTTTCACCGCTCTTGACATGTCTGTTTTAATAGCTTCATGCATTCCCCATGTAATAACAATTCTGGAGCATCTATTCTTATGTCTGTATGTTGTGTCATTCCTCTATTATTTCTACTAGAAGTTATGAATGAATTGCTAGCAGTCTGTAGTAAGGGTACAGAGGGGAGGTAACCAGTTAGTGGTGTGTACCTGCACAGACTCACTCTATCCAATCAGTGTTGCCAGTTTCAGACTGTGCAGGTACACACCCCCAACTGGTTACCTCCTCTATGTACCCTTACTGCAGACTGCTAGCAATTCATTCATAACTTCTAATAGAAATAATAAAGGAATGACACAACATAGAGACATCAGAATAGATGCTCCAGAGTTGTTATTACATGGGTAATGCTTGAAGCTATTAAAACAGGCATGTCAGGAGTGGTGAAAGGTCCTCTTTAAAATAAACGGCACCATCTGATTTTTTTTTAGACTGTTTAAAATTTATGTTATATAATGACCAAGACACATCCACTGATATCATAGCTATAATCTCTCATGATTATCGAAGATACCTGCAGGGCATTATGGGTAAGCCTGTCGGGACAGGGTTATGTGATCCTCCTTCTTCATCTTATCACGATCCCTGTATTCTGAAGTGTAAAATGGTGGATGCCATTTTGATTGATTCATGCTGGATACATCCCCAAAATTTCTGATTTCTTGAAAACAAAAGGTTTTAGGAAATTAAATTTAAAACAAGTTTAATTAGTTTAGAATCACTCAAGTCATTTTGCTTACTTCCATTGTTATTTATTTTTTTTAATTCTGCCATTGAATAATCCAGAAATAATGAAAATGTGTCATATATTTCCAGTATAGGACTATAATATGGTGTGGGATTTTGTAAGGCCAGAAGCCTATACAAAAATTAATAAAGAAAAGAGATTTGCTGTGAGTGTGAATAATCACTTTTTGAAATAATTGTTCCCTCAGTGAAAAGCTGATCAGAGAGTCTCACGCTTCTGAGATCTCCAGTGATCAGCTTTAGGGCTTGTTCACACGACCGTATATATTTTGCTGTCCACAACAGAACAGCTGGCCCCAAATAGAACAGTACTATCCTTGTCCATAATGCGGACAATAATAGGACATGCTCTATATTTTTGCAGAACGGAAAAACGGACATACAGAAATGGAATGCACACGGAGTACCTTGTGTTTTTTTGGCAGACCCATTGAAATGAATGGTTCCGCATATGGTCCATAAAAGAAAACGGAACGGATACGGAAAGAAAAATAAGGCCGTGTGATTGAGCCCTTATCCTGTGAGAAAACCATGCATCGAGTCTTCAGTGTCCATGCAGAGCCACCAGTACATAGCAAGCAGTACATAGGTTTCATTGAAATCTATAGACTGTCTATGTAATTCATTGACCGCTACCCGACTACCCTAGCTGATACTTTAAAGATGGCACCTGCTTGCAAGCAGAGTGTGTACCATAGTTTTTAAAGAGCAGGCACCCAGAACTAATGTCAGAGACTTGTAGTAATGCCGATCACAGACATTTATCCATTTAGATGCCACAGTCAAACATGACCATAGCGTCTGAACAAGCAAAAACCCTAAGTGAACACTTCTGGTTGTGCTCTGGCTCCCCTGATCCAGTGTTGAAGCCTCTGTTCTCCTGAACGAACAGAGGCTGCTGTGCATTAGTTACGCATTGGAGTGTATAAGAGAAGCAATCTGTAGCTGTAAATATATCTAAAAATTCAAATCACTCCCTTTTCCCCAGAATATAAAAAAAATATGTAAAATAAATATGTGAAAACACCCGTACTATTACAAAATTAAAAACAAAAAAGTCAAAACGGCCTATTCGCTGTTTTTTATTTGTTACTTCGCTTCCTATAAAAAATTAAATAAAAAGTGATCAAAAAGTCATACATACCCTCAAATGGTATCAATAAAAAGTGCAGATCATCCTACAAAAAATGTGCCCTCAAATAGTGCCTTACAAATAACTGCAAAAAAATTATAAGGGTCATGGCAATTAAAAGAAAAAAAAATTCAAGGTTTTTATTTTATTTTTTCAGTATTAAAATGCAAGAAAAACCATACAAATGTGGTATTGCCATGATTGTACTGACCTGGAGAATGAAAGTAACAGATCAGTTTTACCACATAGGGAACACGAGAAAAACAAAACCCATAAAACAACACTGTCTTGGAATTGTGTTTTTTTTTTTCTAATTTCACCCAATTTGTAATTTTTCTTCCAGCTCCCCACAACATTATATGTTATATTAAATGATGGAATTATAAAGTACAATTCCCACAGAAAATAAGCCCTCATACGCCTATATGAACAGAAAACTAAAAAAAAAAAATCATGGCCCTAAAAAGGCTGAGAGTGAAAAACTAAAAAGCAGAAACAAAAAAAATGTGTTATGTCCTCTTGAGACAATCTTTTAGCTGCTCTCTGCTCTTGCTATTAGATGAAATCCCTGAATGGATGACCTAAGCTTTACTAACGTCAACATTTCTAATAGACTATTGGAAATTGGAAGCAAAAGGACTTTTTATCTATTGTCCATTTCATTTTAGTCATGCAAATAGCAAGGGTGCAAACAGTGTTTTTGTTATGGTACTAATGCACACAAGGTAAGGTACAGATATTGTCAAACTCAAGCTTGTAGGGTAAACAGACAGCTTCCTATTTGTAAAAGACTAATGTAAAATGTCTGCATTTGGTTGCTGAACCTATGGTTGCAATTAAAGTTCAGGTTTTCAACTCACTAGTTACATACTGTGAGACCTATTCAACAGAAATGTTCTCATCAACAGAGAATGCAACAAAATCTTGTTATGCAAGACCCTGGGTAAAAGAAAGTCACTTAACCTTCATGTACTCTTTCACTATGTCTTTATTCTAGCTGTGCTTTACTCATTTTTCACCCCTCACTGTGCTGGCATATTAAAAATTGCTGCTTTGTTCTCACTATAACTGTAACACATTTTGTTTCTGTCTTCATGCATCTCAGGAATTCTTTTTACACTGACAGTCTGAATTCTGCTTTCTCTCTATTTATTTCCATGGCACATTTTGTTAGAAAATTTGTAATTATTATTATGCAGTACATTTGTATTTCATGTTTCAGAATTTTAGCATGTTTATGCAGTTTTTTATATAAAGAATAAAAGTGCTTCAATTTAGTAGGTGCTAACCATAGTACAAAAGGAATACTCATATATACGTAAGCATTGTTTAAAAGTTAACATTTAGAGACACATTTATTAAGACCGGCGCTGGCCTCTCCAAAACTTCCGAGCTATCCTACATTTAGACCATTTTACATATCTAAAACAGGCATATAAAATGATGAATGAGACAGGCCTGCTGGCCAGTCCCCTTCCCTGCCCACAACTTGCCCATAATTTTAGAACCGGTGTTAGCGATGCAAAGTCACAGATGCAACTAAATGTCGTGCCACCATCTACACCTGAAATATGCCTAATTTAGGTGTTGTGCTACCACATGGATAGGAACCCTTTGTGCTTAGCCACATTTTTTAATTGGAGTTTATTGTAGGCTCCATATACAATCTTGGTGACACTTAGTTGTCAATGGTAGCCATACATCTCACTACAAATCTAACACCTGCAGTGAGCGCGTTTCAAAATGTGTCACCATTATATATTGTAAAAGTGAGTATTTTTTGATGATACTACCACCTTATCATATTGTTGGCTATAAGGAGTACTATATTTATGCAGCTTACAAATTAGGTCAGCCATAAAAAATCCTGGAGTGCTTGTCTTTAAGGCACTTAAAAAACATACACAGGGCAATGTAGTGTGCACATAACATGTATGGCTGCACAAAGAGTTTCTCTAGGTGTATATAGCAGCAGTGTACACAAACCAAATGCCACTAGTAGTGTCTTTATGAGGAGGGAAAGCCCCCATTGTATGGCATGACATGAAGCTTGCCCCCATTTTTGGTTACAAAAACTTCAGTGTGCCATCATACAAAATTAAAGGTATGGGTCTAAAAAAAAATGCTATGGACAATGCATTATGGCTCCTTAACACATTGACTTATAAGGTAACCTTTTGTATGAATATCAGAGATACGTACAGTAAGGCCAGTATGTTAGTATATTAATTTGTGACTGTGTAAAAGAAAGCTGTATTATTTAATTTAACATATAGACATAGAATCCTATTTGTGCATTGACATACATTGTTACACATTGTTGTTTCATTGATTTAATAAACATCTAACTATGACGTTAAAGAAAAAATCCATCATTGATATAAAAGTTCAGCTTTAAATACGCAGACAAATGCACTGTTTTAATTTATAGCTGTTAATAGGTATCTGCTATGTACAATTAAATTATTTCAAGGAAAAATTGCCTAGTTTTATTTTTTCTATGCCCACTATTAACTTCTCTTTGTCCCACTGGCCTTCTACTGAAAACTTATTTTCATTCATTGACCTCAATATGTCCAATTTTAGAAGAGGGTCAGAACTGTGAAGATTAATTTAAAACATACAATGCTTGCTTCAACCTAAGCGAGATTCATTGACCATGATAGATTTCCTTTCCATCAGGGTAGAATCAGTAGCTCCGTTCTTGCACTGTGTTTTCCTTGTCCGCCTTAATATTACAAGCTCTTTTTTCCACAATGGTGCTCTTAAACATGAGTTGATGTCTTAATTGAATTCCGCTTAAAGTTTAACATTCGATTTTGATTTAAAGACATTTTTAAACATATAGTGCTATATTTTCTTGGCATAACAATAGTAATGTATTAAGTGTAGATACAAATTGATTATATCCTCTCTTGCAGGGTATTAAATGTAAAAATATGAGAACCATCAGGTTTATGGATATCTGTGTATCCTATAATCTACCTAGCATTAAACTACCATCATCACATTATAAATGTTATAAAGGATTTGAAAAAAACCCTATACTTGGAAAAAACCATCATGATTTTTATAGCAGTCTTTTCTTTAGGACACTATCCTTTTTACATTAAAAGAACACTACATATCCTCTCCACCTACACAATTTAAAAGCATTTCACAGTGAAGAATACAGACTATATAACAATAGGCTACATTTGTCACATAAAATTGTTGGAATCATCAGCTGCTATGCTCATTCATTTACTAAAAGGTTATTTCTATATAGTTTTGATAAATATCCCCCTTATGATGATGACGATTATTATTATTATTATTATTATTAAATTTATTTTAATTTGTATTTGTAGATGCATGATAATAAAAATTAAACTTTATTTATATAGTGCCAATATATTCTATAGAACTTTACAATTCAGGGGTTATATGTGAAAAGTCAGACATTGCAGGTCAATAAATGAATCAACAATTTAAACAGTAGTAATAAGGGACCTGCTTCTGATAACTTCTATTGAGGAAATCTATGAGAACAAAATATAATGACAAAACAGTGAGAAAATATAATCTGTGAGGAAAAAGAGGTGACCCAAAAGGTAAAATTGTATGTCTGTGACAATGGCCCAGCCATAGAATACATAGAAAATGGCATAAGTACCAGTAACCCACCAGTATTTGTGTATGAACTGATATGAAGTGTGGGAGAAACTGATGAAAGGATTATGTTCTGAAGAATGATGTCATGTGGAGTGAAGGGAGAAAAGTAATATTAAGGAATGTCTTAGGTGGTGGTGAACAAAGCAAGCTTCAGATGCTATGTACGAAGCTCAGTTCACTCATCACTTGCCTTAGGCATTAATTAATGATTTTTTTTTATAAAAGCCTTCAATGAAGTATATGTAGAATGAAGGCATATCAAAATTGAACAGATTGCATCAGCTACATGAAACTTTTGTGTTCTTTGCTGATAAACAATATGTTATTTCTTATAAACTCTTCAAAAATATTTTTTCCACTCATTCAAATGTAAATTAATCTAATTTGATGCAGATCTTAAATCTGGTGACTTAATTCTATCACATAGGGACTTCAAAAATGAGAATTCTGCAATAATGCATAGGTGGGGTAGCGACATAATTGCATATGGCGAGAGCAGTCTTATTTGTTTAATATAACCTAATTATCACTTCTACAAAGATATTCTCTATAGTGGTAATAGTCCTACTTTAGATGTAGAAATCTTTATATATGCAGTCTTTTTCAATGGCAGTAAGCCCTCTATGAAAGGTGTTGTGTGGCTGATAATATTGTCAGTAGATAATCTGCAGGGAAATAAAATAAATTCAAAGTAATCATAGGGAAACAAAGTAAGGGTAAGGCATATGGTCTTGATCTTGCCTTCAAGCTTTTTATGTTCTCAATGGAAGACCGATAAACATTGTAATGAATCCAGAATTTATTCTGAGAAATAGAATTTTTCATCTAAAATATGGAACATTTGATTTTTTTCACATGGATTGTTTTGTCTTCCTAATCAACTCTAGGATAATAGGGTAAACTAAATGGATCTATTTTTTTAAACTTTAGGAGCTGGATATGTTGTCCATTTTCTGCATAACTTTCACAAATGCATACATTGGTATATAATGGCAAAATGAACTGCTACATCACTACTGGGCTTAGCTTAGCCCACAGGGAGAATCCTCAATGTCAGACTGTGGTGCCTTGGGCCCATTAGAGGAATTGACTTGCAGGGCTCAACTGTCATCTATTGCAGACTTATTTTCTTTTCATTATCATTGCTACAAAGCTCTCGTGTTCTACGCTGCTAAAATATTTTTATAACCCCTACACAATTGTTAAATGCTAAAGCATTATCTTATAGACTGAATATAAACATTAGTAAACTGGTGCTCTCATACTGGCGCAACATTTCGCTGCTGAAGAAGGAAGGCAGCTTTACAGAGAATACAATAGTACTCAGTTTAGGTTCTGTCCTTACTGTCCAGAACATATGTTTCCAATTAACATTTGAAGGGTGTCATCTGTTGTATGCCCCAAACATACCTAACTATATAACATACATCAATATTCTATAGGGAACCACATCAAAACCTATTGCCATTTCCTACAATAGATTTGTTGCATATATACTCATAGAGGTCTTGTGACTACTTCATACTGCTCCTGAATGTAGGAGACGGGGGAGAGAAGGGATATGCAGAATGAGCTGGAGCTAAAATATTTATTATTACCTTCAAAAAGGTTTCCTCCTTCTGATATAGAGTTTGAGATATCCATAGTTTTCCGATACCAGAAGTATGTTGTACTTCTGGTATTGTACTGAGCTTTTGTCACATTCCGCTTCCACTAAGATAACTGAACCATTTTTCACACTTGGACATTCACTCCAAGTCAAAGGATACTGGAAGGACTGGAAGAGGTAGAATATGCTCCATCCAAGGAGCGTGGCAAAAAGCAGACAAGACATCTAGCATATCCAATTCCTCCTAGCCGAGGACATATTTAATTCCATACTAAAGGTTGCCAAAAAAGTTTATGACGGCCTAAAATGTGTACAGAAATTTGCCAAGCTCCTTTTTGGAGACCAACAACCCCAACCACCCACACACACACACACCGCTTCAAAAATGGCCTCAAACTGATGCCCTTAATGCAGGAAGAGTCCATATTAGAAATAGATGTCTAGTAGGGAAGTAAAAAGTCTGGAGGTAAAATTAAAAAAACAAACAAACAAAACAAAACAATCCTTACTTGTTGTATCACCTATCACTACAGCAAAGTGTTATATATACATAAATAGCAAAAAGAAATTTGGTTGGAAGGGCACTCAATATATCCAGAAACTAATTGGAATTTATCATGTAATATATTTATTAAGAAACATGAAATTAGTATAGACACTTCACATATGTTAATATATCCTAATTTATATCATAAAAACTTATCATAAAATATACTGATAAAATACTGAGGATTACTACAAATCTGTACTAGTTATATTGCACTTCAACTTTTTTCTTTTTTCTTTTTTCTCATCTATGTTTAGTCCTTCATTTCCTGAAGATAAAATATGCAGAGTTTCAGTAATCCGCTGGTGTCATATAACTGCAGAGTTTGGGCGGAATGTGCTGATAATAAATATACAGAGTGCAAGCGGAGCGTGCTGGTTGTATGCACTTATACTTATTACTGCAGAGTTTGTGCGGAGCGTGCTAATTGAAATAGTACAGAGTACCAACAGAGCGTGCTGATTAATTGTACATACAGTTTGTTGCAAATGCTTCTGCTCAGTGTCTCAGGCCGAGTGCAGGCGTAGCGTACTGCTGGAGGGGCCGTTCGTATGTATCGCTGTTCGGTCTATCCGTGGCGTCCCACGTGACCGCAGCACGTGTTTCCTCCTCCTCTGACGTATTTTATATACTTGTACATCAACTGATGCATCCCCTCTGATCTCCAGCATACAGTAAAGAATAATTCAGTTGATGTACAAGTTAAATGAAGATAACAAAACGCATAGAAAACGTATTTATAACGCATCATGTTTTGTTATAATTATTATTTTTGTTATTTTTGTTATTTTTAGCAACAATCATGTTGTTGTATCTGGGTATTATCATATATTGTTTTATTTTTAATAAACATGAAAACGCTGATTTTATTTTAAAAGGTGATCAGCCCAGTAAAAATCCAGCACAGATTTTGGATAAAATCTGATAGATTGATCAACCAATCCAGTGATACTTAACCCACTATATAAAGCGGCAAAAAGTGTGTCCTCTTCAGCCACTGAGGAAGGAGCCAGAGTTAGCTCCGAAACGCGTTTGGTACTGAAGGAGATACTAAAAATATATAATAGACATAAATCCAGATGTCTATCGATTCTAACATAAATCTGAGTCTATATTTAAAAGACTTTTAGGATTTGCGGCAACTATTGCTCTTCCAGGACCTTCGGCAGATACGTCACGTGACAAAATACGTCAGAGGAGGAGGAAACACGTGCTGCGGTCACGTGGGACGCCACGGATAGACCGAACAGCGATACATATGAACGGCCCCTCCAGCAGTACGCTATGCCTGCACTCGGCCTGAGACACTGAGCAGAAGCATTTGCAACAAACTGTATGTACAATTAATCAGCACGCTCTGTTGGTACTCTGTACTATTTCAATTAGCACGCTCCGCACAAACTCTGCAGTAATAAGTATAAGTGCATACAACCAGCACGCTCCGCTTGCACTCTGTATATTTATTATCAGCACGTTCCGCCCAAACTCTGCAGTTATATGACACCAGCGGATTACTGAAACTCTGCATATTTTATCTTCAGGAAATGAAGGACTAAACATAGATGGTTATAAGAAAAAAGTTGAAGTGCAATATAACTAGTACAGATTTGAAGTAATCCTCAGTATTTTATCAGTATATTTTATGATAAGTTTTTATGCTATAAATTAGGATATATTAACATATGTGAAGTGTCTATACTAATTTCATGTTTCTTAATAAATATATTACATGCTAAATTCCAATTAGTTTCTGGATATATTGAGTGCCCTTCCAACCAAATTTCTTTTTGCTATTTATTTCAAGGTTGGATGTACCTAGGAAGTGAGCACCAAATTCCAAAATAAGCACTTGGATGAGCCACTGACCCAATTTTATAGTTATATATACATAGAAGCAGCAATGACATATTATACTCACTGGCAATATTACTGCTGCTTGTAAAAACATATGGTGAGTTTTGCCGCACATCTAAAAAACTAAATAATAGATCTGATATTTTTTTGATAGTTTGAAGAGGCTAATATTTTTGCAGCTGGCATGATAGTAAAGCCATAACACAGCTGAACAAATGCACTATTTCAGGGTAATGTCTAGATGTAGAACACCATAAAACATCAACCTTCTGGTCCCCCTACTAGGAAATGGGCAGCGACAGCCTTTTCAGAGGTCATAACAGGACATTCCAGTGTAAACATCAGTCTATCTACTTGACAACTGTGGCCAGTGGATGATGCCCATACATTATTTCCTTCTATTCAGAGGTACATACACACCCATCTCATCTTCACTCTAAGCTGCCCACCCATGCTTACACATTAAAGTAGGTACTGGCATAATGAAATAGCCACCCTCACTCTCTTTTGTGTTAAAGGGGTTGTGCCAAGTTTCAAGTTATCACCTATCGATGGGATAGGGGATATCTAACTGATCCACAAAGGTCTGATAGGGGATAGCTAACTGAGGTCTGACTGATTGCTTGTCCATTCATTTTTAATATGACCACTAAAAATAAAAGAACACTGTATTTGCCTATCTCTAGCATTCCCATAGAGAATGAATGGAGAGGCAGGACACATGTGTAGCCTATCGCTCCATCAGAACAGAGGAATGGAACCATTATTATCAGGATTGCTGGATGTCTCATTGGTCAGACTCCCACCAACCATTTATCCCCTATCTTGTAGATAAGAAATAACTTGAAAACTTGGCACAAACCATTTAAGCATCATCCCTGTTATTTACCTTCTAAGAGGAAAAATAAATACTCTTTTTGGGAAATGTCCATAAATATGCAAACAATGATCACTGATAATAATAAAAAACAACACCCGTTTTGCTGTGATATGCAACTTTGAAAACTACAAAACATCCACTTAGGCTACATGCACACAACCGCATGCATTTTGCAGTCTGCAAACCATGGATCCTGTAACAGCACCTTCTCAATGTTTCAGAGCCTGTGAGGACATAGTCTCTATCTTCAAAAAGCTATAAATGCCATGGTTTGCCTATATCAGCAACCATGGACACTGTGGCAACTTCTCTACATGGCACAAGATACGCCCTGAAGCAATGTAACTGTAACACATGCCATTACACATTATTTCTTAAATATATGCAGAAAGGGGTGGCACTGGATTAGAAACACGTGAATATGTGACACCTGTCTATAGATTGTTTCTAGTATTGCAGGTAAGCTCCAATGATGATAGTAGGACTAAGCTACAATACCAGAGGCAACCTGTGGATCCTGTATCTTCCTTATTTTAATCTTTCCTGAACAATCATATTAAATATTTAAAACGTAATGAATGGGTTTAAAATGTAGTATAGCATTTAAATGCAGTATAGCATTTAAAATACTATTAAACAATCAATTTCGATTGATATACCATGCACACAGTTGTATGAAGTAGGTACATAACAATCCATAATCTCCCATTATTATGCCCAAAAGTGTAGACTCTGAGTTTCAAAACAAAGATTTTCTTCCATTCATTTCCTCCCACATATATAACTTCACTCTTATATCCAGCCAACATGATGCTGAAATGGAATATATTACTAAACCTTTGCTGAGTCATTTATTACTTTTCTCGAACACTTGTTTCTTTTTATAAATTGCCTAAGTTCATTCACGCTTCTCCTTACTTTTTCAACCACTTGAGTGTAATATATAAAAATATAGACTAGAACACCATAACGAACATCTAATTATAGTCATATAAGGAAAGATGATGAATTTAGATACAAGAGAGATTAAAAAAACTTAGCTAACATAGAGTAACAGAGAATTAAAGAATATATCTAAAGATGAGAAAAGTTGTACTCATGAATGTGATTCAGCTGCTTTACCAAATTTGACAAAAAAAATTTGCTTAGTGACAAATTACTTCATCATAAAGCGCATATCTTTATAAGTATCAGGTATAATGTTGGGGAACAGCGATTGTGCCACACCCCATCATTCAACCCCTCAAATGTTGTGTTCATTGTTGATGGCGGTATATGAGATGAATATTAAGGCCTTTCAGGGTTTAATCAAAAATATATATTAAATTGCACTTACATTATCCATTTGAGTGCAAAGAGGCCACCATGGAGATATTGCTTGAAGACACAGCTTGAAATCCCACATAGTGTGTGATGACGTGATTTTGTGTGCAAACTTCATGCAAAATGGCTGCAACCTCTTTGTGCTCAAATGGATGAGGTAAGTATGATTTATTTATTATTTTTTTTACAGCCATTTCAGGGAAAATTGATTTGTTACCACGAAGCATGAGGTAATTCAGCTTTGCGGCAAATAAAATTTTCCCTGAAATTTGGATTGAAGTCCACGTCAGATACTTTGTTTCGCTCAACACTAAATATCTCCATGCCATAGCACTTTGTTGGTCTAATTTCATTAATGTTATTTATGAAATTTAAAATTCATGTTCACAGAGAGTTTGTCTCCGATTGAAAGCCACATTTCTGCTTTCATAAAACAGTATATTCAATATGGTGTTAGTAAAGAGAAAGGCTCTCTACAGAGAACCCTAGACCACTGGAGTCTGCAGCAATTTAATTTGCAGTGATTTCTTGTCAAGTACAGTTCATAAGGTATATGTAACATATCAACAAAATGATACACTGCACAATCTTACTGTATCTTGTGGTTGACTAAAATTCATCATATGAACACTGTTTATTGCTAAATTTTAAGTAATACTTTGTCAAGGAGTTGTCTATCCTATATACAGTAAGTCTATGTATGTATTCAGTGGTTGTGAAGTGTATTTCATCCTGTCAAGGGCTTCTGTTAGCATGTCACAGTATTGTGTTGAATTGGAGTCCTTAACCAAAGAGAAGGGTGGGCACATCTGTAGCCCTAAAACTGGCTATAAAAATTATTTACCCTACACTTTCAGTTTATCCTATAAATGTCCTCTTTCAGGTCAAAATGACAAATGTATTCTTGGTATAAATTATTTTTCTTATCTGGTCAAGGAGCCACTGAGGCCAGTGATTAACTACAGAGATCATTGGACCAAGCCACATTTTTTCCAGAGGGGAACAAAACTAATTACAGGACAGGTCCATTATTATCAGGAAAAAATTATAATACCTAAGGGGAATATAGCCAAAAAAATCACAGAAAAGAAAAATACTCCTCATGAACATAACTTTTAGGCCTCATGCAGACAACTGTATGTATTTTGCGGTCTGCAAAAAAACGGATCAGTGAATAATACGAATGACGTCCGTGTGCATTCCGTATTTTGCAGAACTGAATAGCTGGCCCCTAATAGAACAGTCCTATCCTTGTCGGTAATGCAGACAATAATAGGACATGTTCTATGTTACCCTTCCTAATACATTCCTAAAAAATTGATTCAAAACTGTCCCTGTCTCAATTTAATCTGTTAGAAGTCAGAGCGGACAAAGGACAATGGGGTCACAAAAAGTGTGGCATGCGATCAGCAAAGATCTACCATTTATGTGGACAAATGTGAATATCTTAAAACCACAGGCCACACCAATAAGAGATACAGACAATCCTCCTGTAATGTAATACTGGACGAAAAAAAAAAGTACTGATATAAATATATCATTATGATCTTTATGCCTTTTGTTCCATGTATGCAATCATGGGGTTCATCATGGGTACAATCACCAAAAGCATATCAAATTATACATCAATAATGAAAACATGTAAGCCAAACTATGGATATTATATGTATATACTTCTATGTCAGTCTCAGTCAGGAATATGGAGACTGGACTAAATCTATTTGTAATATACTGTTGCTGGATTGGCAGAGAAATGATTTATGACAATATATTTATCTCAGTACATAACTTATGTTTAATTTTTCTCTAGTATTACATTACAGGAGGATTTTCTGCATCTCTTTTTGGTGTGGCCACATATTCACAATTGTGACCACATGAAATGGTACACCTTTGTTTACCACATGCCAAAATAGACATATAGTGAAGTTTAGAAAAATTTGATTTAGCAACTTCACTAAAGTTTGCCAAGAAATTTGATTAGTTCTGAGTTAATTTGTCACACATTGTTATTAGAGATGAGCGGCCATACTCGTCCGAGCTTGGTGCTCGTTCGAGTATTAGGGTACTCGTAAGTACTCGCTGCTCGGACGAGTATCTCGCCATACTCGAGGAAATGGCAACTTCCGCATCGTGCTTTTTAGGCGCCTATAAACACAGCCAATCACAAGCCAGGAGACTCTGCGGTACACCCAGCATCACGTGGGGCCCTTACATGTAGATAGCAGGGGTTGGCTGGCCTGATCAGGTGACCCTGGTATATACTAGTGACTGGCCGCGGTGCTTGGCTCAGATGCCGTCTGGATGTCGTTAGGGATAGAGCTGCTGCCTTTCAGGGACAGTGTTAGGGCATGAATTTAGTTCTCTGTTAGGCAGGAATCACCCACAAAGAACCCAACAGCCCTTCTAAGGGCTAGAAGAAATTTTTTTTTTATCTCCTGGCTTGGCTGGCTGGCTGGCACTAGTAGTGCAGCTATCGCCATATCTAACCCTGTTTTTTTTTATTGTTCTGTCTCAGTGATACAAATCCATTTTACTCAGCTGCGTGTAACCTTTCTGTGTGTCACAGTTCAGCACACTCGCTTCAATCCGTATATACTGTCCAGGTGACACTTTCTGTACGTCAGAGAATACAACCAAGTCATTTGCTACCAAAAACATCTACAGCTTGATCCCAAAAACTCTCTGTGCGACATTTGTCTGGGTCGCAGTCTAAATAGCCACCGTTAACAGGGTGTCAGTCAGTTCTACCATAGTTTCTGCACGTCACATTCCCAAAAAAATAAAATTTAAAAGAAAATAAGTTTTTCTGTTGTTTTAGCTCAGTGATACAAATCCATTTTACTCAGCTGCGTGTAACCTTTCTGTGTGTCACAGTTCAGCACACTTGTTTCGCTCCCTATATACTGTCCAGGCGACACTTTCTGTATGTCACAGAATACAATCAAGTCATTTGCTACCAATATCATCTACAGCTTGATCCAGAAAACTCTCTGTGAGACATTTGTCTGGGTAGCAGTCTAAATAGTCACTATTAACAGGGTGTCAGTCAGTTCTACGATAGTTCCTGCACGTCACGTTCCCGAAAAAAACAAAATTTTTTTAAAAATATAAAAAACAAAATATAACAAAAAAATTTTCTTTTTTTTTAGCTCAGTGATACAAATCCATTTTACTCAGCTGCGTGTAACCTTTCTGTGTGTCACAGTTCAGCACACTCGCTTCAATCCGTATATACTGTCCAGGTGACGCTTTCTGTATGTCAGAGAATACAACCAAGTAATTTGCTACCAATAACATCTATAGCTTGATCCCAAAAACTCTCTGTGTGACATTTGTCTGGGTCGCAGTCTAAATAGCCACCGTTAGCAGGGTGTCAGTATGTTCTACCATAGTTCCTGCACGTCACGTTCCCAAAAAAACAAAATTTAAAAGAAAATAAGTTTTTCAGTTGTTTTAGCTCAGTGATACAAATCCATTTTACTCAGCTGCGTGTAACCTTTCTGTGTGTCACAGTTCAGCACACTTGCTTCGCTCCATTAATACTGTCCAGGCGACACTTTCTGTACGTCACAGAATACAATCAAGTCATTTGCTACCAATATCATCTACAGCTTGATCCAGAAAACTCTCTGTGCGACATTTGTCTGGGTCGCAATCTAAATAGCCACTATTAACAGGGTGTAAGTCAGTTCTACGATAGTTCCTGCATGTCACGTTCCCGAAAAAAAACAAAATTTTTTAAAAAATATAAAAAAACAAAATATTAAAAAAATACGTTTTTCTGTTGTTTTAGCTCAGTGATACAAATCCATTTTACTCAGCTGCGTGTAACCTTTCTGTGTGTCACAGTTCAGCACACTCGCTTCAATCCGTATATACTGTCCAGGTGACGCTTTCTGTACGTCAGAGAATACAACCAAGTCATTTGCTACCAATAACATCTATAGCTTGATCCCAAAAACTCTCTGTGCGACATTTGTCTGGGTCGCAGTCTAAATAGCCACCGTTAACAGGGCGTCAGTCAGTTCTACCATAGTTTCTGCACGTCACGTTCCCGAAAAAAACAAAATTTAAAAAAAAATATAAAAAACAAAATATAAAAAAATAAGTTTTTCTATTGTTTTAGCTCAGTGATACAAATCCATTTTACTCAGCTGCGTGTAACCTTTCTGTGTGTCACAGTTTAGCACACTCGCTTCGCTCCGTATATACTGTCCAGGCGACACTTTCTGTACGTCACAGAATACAACCAAGTCATGTGCTACCAATATCATCTACAGCTTGATCCAGAAAACTCTCTGTGCGACATTTGTCTGGGTCGCAGTATAAATAGCCACCATTAACAGGGTGTCAGTCAGTTCTACCATGGTTTCTGCACATCACATTCCCAAAAAAACAAAATTAAAAAAAAATAAGTTTGTCAGTTGTTTTAGCTCAGTGGTACAAATCCATTTTACTCAGCTGCGTGTAACCTTTCTGTGTGTCATAGTTCAGCACACTTGCTTCGCTCCATTAAAACTGTCCAGGCGACACTTTCTGTACGTCACAGAATACAATCAAGTCATTTGCTACCAATATCATCTACAGCTTGATCCAGAATACTCTCTGTCCGAAATTTGTCTGGGTCGCAGTCTAAATAGCCACCGTTAACAGGGTGTCAGTCAGTTCTACCATAGTTTCTGCATGTCACGTTCCCAAAAAAAAAAACAAAATTTTAAAAAAAATATAAAAAAAATATAAAAAATTAGTTTTTCTGTTGTTTTAGCTCAGTGATACAAATCCATTTTACTCAGCTGCGTGTAACTTTTCTGTGTGTCACAGTTCAGCACACTCGCTTCAATCCGTATATACTGTCCAGGTGACGCTTTCTGTACGTCAGAGAATACAACCAAGTCATTTGCTACCAATAACATCTACAGCTTGATCCAGAAAACTCTCTGTGCGACATTTGTCTGGGTCGCAGTCTAAATAGCCACTGTTAACAGGGTGTCAGTCAGTTTTACGATAGTTCCTGCACGTCACGTTCCCGAAAAAAACAAAATAAAAAAAAATACAAAAACAAAATGTAAAAAAAAATAAGTTTTTCAGTTGTTTAGCTCAGTGATACAAATCCATTTTACTCAGCTGCGTGTAACCTTTCTGGGTGTCACAGTTCAGCACACTCGCTCCGATCCGTATATTCTTTCCAGGTGACACTTTCTGTACGTCACAGAATACAATTTGCTACCAATATCATCTATAGCTTGATCCAGAAAATTCTCTGTGCGACATTTGTCTGGGTCGCAGTCTAAATAGCCACCGTTAACAGGGTGTCAGTCAGTTCTATCATAGTTTCTGCACGTCACGTTCCCAAAAAAAACAAAATTAAAAAAAATATAAAAAACAAAATATAAAAAATAAGTTTTTCTGTTGTTTTAGCTCAGTGATACAAATCCATTTTACTCAGCTGCGTGTAACCTTTCTGTGTGTCACAGTTCAGCACACTCGCTTCGCTCCGTATATAACGTCCAGGCGACACTTTCTGTATGGAACAGAATACAACCAAGTCATTTGCTACCAATAACATCTACAGCTTGATCCAGAAAACTCTCTGTGCGACATTTGTCTGGATCACAGTCTAAATAGCCACTGTTAACAGGGTGTCAGTCAGTTCTACGATAGTTCCTGCACGTCACGTTCCCGAAAAAAACAAAATTTAAAAAAAATATAAAAAACAAAATATATATAAAAAAAAAAAGTTTTTCAGTTGTTTTAGCTCAGTGATACAAATCCATTTTACTCAGCTGCGTGTAACCTTTCTGTGTGTCACAGTTTAGCACACTCGCTTCGCTCCGTATATACTGTCCAGGCGACACTTTCTGTACGTCACAGAATACAACCAAGTCATGTGCTACCAATATCATCTACAGCTTGATCCAGAAAACTCTCTGTGCGACATTTGTCTGGGTCGCAGTATAAATAGCCACCATTAACAGGGTGTCAGTCAGTTCTACCATGGTTTCTGCACATCACATTCCCAAAAAAACAAAATTAAAAAAAAATAAGTTTGTCAGTTGTTTTAGCTCAGTGGTACAAATCCATTTTACTCAGCTGCGTGTAACCTTTCTGTGTGTCATAGTTCAGCACACTTGCTTCGCTCCATTAAAACTGTCCAGGCGACACTTTCTGTACGTCACAGAATACAATCAAGTCATTTGCTACCAATATCATCTACAGCTTGATCCAGAATACTCTCTGTCCGAAATTTGTCTGGGTCGCAGTCTAAATAGCCACCGTTAACAGGGTGTCAGTCAGTTCTACCATAGTTTCTGCATGTCACGTTCCCAAAAAAAAAAACAAAATTTTAAAAAAAATATAAAAAAAATATAAAAAATTAGTTTTTCTGTTGTTTTAGCTCAGTGATACAAATCCATTTTACTCAGCTGCGTGTAACTTTTCTGTGTGTCACAGTTCAGCACACTCGCTTCAATCCGTATATACTGTCCAGGTGACGCTTTCTGTACGTCAGAGAATACAACCAAGTCATTTGCTACCAATAACATCTACAGCTTGATCCAGAAAACTCTCTGTGCGACATTTGTCTGGGTCGCAGTCTAAATAGCCACTGTTAACAGGGTGTCAGTCAGTTTTACGATAGTTCCTGCAAGTCACGTTCCCGAAAAAAACAAAATAAAAAAAAATACAAAAAACAAAATGTAAAAAAAAAATAAGTTTTTCAGTTGTTTTAGCTCAGTGATACAAATCCATTTTACTCAGCTGCGTGTAACCTTTCTGGGTGTCACAGTTCAGCACACTCGCTCCGATCCGTATATTCTTTCCAGGTGACACTTTCTGTACGTCACAGAATACAATTTGCTACCAATATCATCTATAGCTTGATCCAGAAAATTCTCTGTGCGACATTTGTCTGGGTCGCAGTCTAAATAGCCACCGTTAACAGGGTGTCAGTCAGTTCTATCATAGTTTCTGCACGTCACGTTCCCAAAAAAAAACAAAATTAAAAAAAATATAAAAAACAAAATATAAAAAATAAGTTTTTCTGTTGTTTTAGCTCAGTGATACAAATCCATTTTACTCAGCTGCGTGTAACCTTTCTGTGTGTCACAGTTCAGCACACTCGCTTCGCTCCGTATATAACGTCCAGGCGACACTTTCTGTATGGAACAGAATACAACCAAGTCATTTGCTACCAATAACATCTACAGCTTGATCCAGAAAACTCTCTGTGCGACATTTGTCTGGATCACAGTCTAAATAGCCACTGTTAACAGGGTGTCAGTCAGTTCTACGATAGTTCCTGCACGTCACGTTCCCGAAAAAAAACAAAATTTAAAAAAAATATAAAAAACAAAATATATATAAAAAAAAAAAGTTTTTCAGTTGTTTTAGCTCAGTGATACAAATCCATTTTACTCAGCTGCGTGTAACCTTTCTGTGTGTCACAGTTCAGCACACTCGCTCCGATCCGTATATACTTTCCAGGTGACACTTTCTGTACATCACATAATACAACCAAGTCATTTGCTACCAATATCATCTACAGCTTGATACAGAAAACTCTCTGTGCGACATTTGTCTGGGTCGCAGTATAAATAGCCACCGTTAACAGGGTGTCAGTCAGTTCTATGATAGTTTTGTCACGTCACATTCCCAAAAAAACAAAATTAAAAAAAAAATAAGTTTGTCAGTTGTTTTAGCTCAGTGGTACAAATCCATTTTGCTCAGCTGCGTGTAACCTTTCTGTGTGTCACTGTTCAGCACACTCGCTTCAATCCGTATATACTGTCCAGGTGACGCTTTCTGTAAGTCAGAGAATACAACCAAGTCATTTGCTACCAATATCATCTACAGCTTGATCCAGAATACTCTCTGTGCGAAATTTGTCTGGGTCGCAGTCTAAATAGCCACCGTTAACAGGGTGTCAGTCAGTTCTACCATAGTTTCTGCACGTCACGTTCCCAAAAAAAAAAAAAAATAAAAAAAAAATATAAAAAAAATATAAAAAATTAGTTTTTCTGTTGTTTTAGCTCAGTGATACAAATCCATTTTACTCAGCTACGTGTAACCTCTCTGTGTTTCACAGTTCAGCACACTCGCTTCAATCTGTATATACTGTCCAGGTGACGCTTTCTGTACGTCAGAGAATACAACCAAGTCATTTGCTACCAATAACTTCTACAGCTTGATCCCAAAAACTCTCTGTGCGACATTTGTTTGGGTCGCAGTCTAAATAGCCACCGTTATCAGGGTGTCAGTCAGTTCTATGATAGTTCCTGCATGTCACGTTCCAAAAAAAAAAAAAAAAAATTAAAAAAAAATATAAAAAACAAAATATTAAAAAATACGTTTTTCTGTTGTTTTAGCTCAGTGATACAAATCCATTTTACTCAGCTGCATGTAACCTTTCTGTGTGTCACAGTTCAGCAAACTCGCTTCAATCCGTATATACTGTCCAGGTGAAGCTTTCTGTACGTCAGAGAATACAACCAAGTCATTTGCTACTAATAACATCTACAGCTTGATCCAGAAAACTCTCTGTGCGACATTTGTCTGGGTCGCAGTCTAAATAGCCACTGTTAACAGGGTGTCAGTCAGTTCTACGATAGTTCCTGCACGTCACGTTCCCGAAAAAAACAAAATAAAAAAAAATACAAAAAACAAAATATAAAAAAATAAGTTTTTCTGTTGTTTTAGCTCAGTGATACAAATCCATTTTACTCAGCTGCGTGTAACCTTTCTGTGTGTCACAGTTCAGCACACTCGCTCCGATCCGTATATACTTTCCAGGTGACACTTTCTGTACGTCACAGAATACAACCAAGTCATTTGCTACCAATATCATCTATAGCTTGATCCAGAAAACTCTCTGTGCGACATTTGTCTGGGTTGCAGTCTAAATAGCCACTGTTAACAGGGTGTCAGTCAGTTTTACGATAGTTCCTGCAAGTCACGTTCCCGAAAAAAACAAAATAAAAAAAAATACAAAAAACAAAATGTAAAAAAAAAATAAGTTTTTCAGTTGTTTTAGCTCAGTGATACAAATCCATTTTACTCAGCTGCGTGTAACCTTTCTGGGTGTCACAGTTCAGCACACTCGCTCCGATCCGTATATTCTTTCCAGGTGACACTTTCTGTACGTCACAGAATACAATTTGCTACCAATATCATCTATAGCTTGATCCAGAAAATTCTCTGTGCGACATTTGTCTGGGTCGCAGTCTAAATAGCCACCGTTAACAGGGTGTCAGTCAGTTCTATCATAGTTTCTGCACGTCACGTTCCCAAAAAAAAACAAAATTAAAAAAAATATAAAAAACAAAATATAAAAAATAAGTTTTTCTGTTGTTTTAGCTCAGTGATACAAATCCATTTTACTCAGCTGCGTGTAACCTTTCTGTGTGTCACAGTTCAGCACACTCGCTTCGCTCCGTATATAACGTCCAGGCGACACTTTCTGTATGGAACAGAATACAACCAAGTCATTTGCTACCAATAACATCTACAGCTTGATCCAGAAAACTCTCTGTGCGACATTTGTCTGGATCACAGTCTAAATAGCCACTGTTAACAGGGTGTCAGTCAGTTCTACGATAGTTCCTGCACGTCACGTTCCCGAAAAAAAACAAAATTTAAAAAAAAATATAAAAAACAAAATATAAAAAAATAAGTTTTTCTGTTGTTTTAGCTCAGTGATACAAATCCATTTTACTCAGCTGCGTGTAACCTTTCTGTGTGTCACAGTTCAGCACACTCGCTTCGCTCCGTATATAACGTCCAGGCGACACTTTCTGTATGGAACAGAATACAACCAAGTCATTTGCTACCAATAACATCTACAGCTTGATCCAGAAAACTCTCTGTGCGACATTTGTCTGGATCACAGTCTAAATAGCCACTGTTAACAGGGTGTCAGTCAGTTCTACGATAGTTCCTGCACGTCACGTTCCCGAAAAAAAACTAAATTTAAAAAAAATATAAAAAACAAAATATATATAAAAAAAAAAAGTTTTTCAGTTGTTTTAGCTCAGTGATACAAATCCATTTTACTCAGCTGCGTGTAACCTTTCTGTGTGTCACAGTTCAGCACACTCGCTCCGATCCGTATATACTTTCCAGGTGACACTTTCTGTACATCACATAATACAACCAAGTCATTTGCTACCAATATCATCTACAGCTTGATACAGAAAACTCTCTGTGCGACATTTGTCTGGGTCGCAGTATAAATAGCCACCGTTAACAGGGTGTCAGTCAGTTCTACCATAGTTTTGCACGTCACGTTCCAAAAAAA
>ONZH01010590.1:0-31642 GCA_900303285.1 Rhinella marina
TTGTACATTAACTAATAACAGGGAAACAAAAAAAATATTTTACAGAAGGGTCAACTACAGACACTCCAAAACAAACTTTTGGGAGGCTCGCCTACAAACATTTGACTGCTACCTCAATCTAACTTGGTTAATTGTTGGTGTCACTACGCTGTCACCATGATGTGTCAGGCTTATGTCTGCATCGTGGGACGGGGGATAGCACAGCAGTGCCAGCATGAGCAGTGGTGTCACCTGCAGGCTGTGATGGACCTTCGTTGCACCTAGTTGGGTGCTTCCCTAACATGTGATGGGCATGTGCCTCGCCTTTCTTTTTCTGGGTGAGCACAATTGCCATGAGGGTAACCACCAGGCTGTTGCCTGAGAATTTGGGGTAATGGTGGGATTAGGCAGCCTCAGAGGCATCCATGCATGCTGCCCCTGCTGTTTCCTGTCCATTTCCATGGTGTTTCCATCATTTTCTGATGTTTCCAGGTTTTCACCCAGCCTTCCCTAGGCAGAGCCTTGGTCCCCTGCAAAAATGCTAGAGTCTCCCATTGACTTCAATGGGGTTCGTTACTCGAAACGAGCACCCGAGCATCGGGAAAAGTTCGACTCGAATAACGAGCACCCGAGCATTTTAGTGCTCGCTCATCTCTAATCAGGACTTACTATAGGTATTCATTCTGTGGCATATTCTCAAATCATGTCTGACAAGTGGGTCCTGAGGACTGGAGTTGAGGGACACAGATCTAACATGTCTAGACCTGCTTATCAGTGGTTTGCAATAGCAGTCACTGCAGTCAGAATTGCAACCGAGGTCCTAAGTCAAGGAGGCTTACAGTCCCACCTCACCAAACTAACAATGTCTGGCTTAATAGAGAGGTCATGTAATTGACTCAGTGATACAGTTGTAAGTAAGGCCTGGTGGCCCTGAAGAGACTTCATATTGGTGGGTGGATTGTTGGCGGCAGAAATTTAAGCTGCCTATCCAGGAGTAGAGCTGAGGAGTGCAATAGTCACTTTTCCTGCCCACTGTTCATCTGCCCGATACTATGTGGAGAATGACAAGGCTACTAGAGGAAAAACTCCAAGCCTTCTTCTCCTTGACATCCTGACCAGTGGCCATTGGTAGTACTCCGCTCTTTGCTAGCTAGTGGTAGCTTCTAAGCACTGACTGCTATGTGTATATCAGACATGATAAGCAGTCACACTGTGCTCTGCATGGCAGATAATAGATAAATTAATAATTAAATGAATCTATGCATAAATAAATAATTGTTGTGGCAATTAATGTGTATCTTGCTGGACCCTGTTAACATAGTGTAGTGTCCTGGAGTAGGGATATTGTGAAGTCTGGACATTTGTGGATATTTGCCCCTGTTTCCCCTATATAAAGTCATCAACTCTTCGCTTTATTTTACTTTATAAGGTTAACTTGCACTGACCAATAATGTTTAATACTGTGTAACTGCATTTTATATGTTTGTTGTGATATATATATCCTGCTCATTTGCATTGTGTTTGCATGGCACTGTGGAAAGGGTTAATGAATACTGAGAGACTTTTGGGACTTTCTAGGTAATAATGAGAAGCTAGTAATGTTCCAAAGTTACCATAAGAGTTAAAGAAAAGCATGTTTTGGACAGAGAAAGATAGACTTGTTTACCACCAAAACCATACTTACCTTTTGGATGTCTGGGTTAGCTACGCTATTATGTCCGAAGACTTGTTTTTGTATGGGAAAACTGCTGTGTCATTGTCATTGAGTATTATTGAAGGTCTAACGCAAGTCTATGGGGTACCAAAATTGTAACATTGTATTTGACTGGGTTGTGTTTCTCCACTCCACCCCTCCCACTAGAAGGTTCTAGTTCAGCTAGAAACTGCATATAAGGATTGAAATAAGAGCCCCTAGTGTTCTGCAGTTAGGGATCAGTTCCCAAACAGTTGTCTTTCGTTTGGGACTCTTCCGTAGCCCAAATATTTTTGTACCACTCAGATAATGTGCACTACCCTATGTATTGGTGTGGTAAACACATATATATGCTGCTAGTTTGAATATGATGAGAAAGTTCCCAAAAAAATTTAATTAAAAATTTGAGAAATAGTGAGAAATAATCTGTTTCGATTTCGGGCCTTAATTTATTATCACTCCCAGATATTTTTGTGTGCTACCCTGTCTATTGGTGTAGTAATCATGTATATTTGCTGCTAGAATGTTTGAATATTATCAGTCCCCAATAAAAGTAAATAAATAGATTGGAAATGTGTTTGTGAACACAGAAATAAATATAGTAACATAGTTTATAAGGCCAAAAAAACACATCTGTCCATCCAGTTTGGCCTGTTATCCTGCAAGTTGATCCAGAGGAAGGCAAAAAAACCTGTGAGGTAGAAGCCAATTTTCCTTACTTTAGGGGAAAAAATTCCTTCCTAATTCCAATCAGGCAATCAGAATTACTCCCTGGATCAATGACCCCTCTATAGTAACTATAACCTGTAATATTATTACCCTCAAGAAATGCATCCAGGCCTCTCTTGAACTCTTTTAGTGAACTTACCATCACCACCTCCTCAGGCAGAGAGTTCCATAGTCTTACTGCTCTTACTGTAAAGAATCCTCTTCTATGTTTGCGAACAAACCTTCTTTCCTCAAAACGCAGAGGATGTCCCCTCATCATGGTCACAGTCCTGGGGATAAATAGATCATGGGAGAGAGCTCTTTACTGACCCCGATATATTTATACATGGTTATTAGATCTCCTCTCAGTCGTCTTTTTTCTAAAGTAAATAACCCTATTTGGGTACTGTAGTCCACCCATTCCAGCTATTACTTTAGTTGCTCTCCTCTGAACCCTCTCCAGCTCTGCTATGTCTGTTTTGTTCACAGGAGCCCAGAACTGTACACAGTACTCCATGTGTGGTCTGACTAGTGATTTGTAAAGTGGCAGGACTATGTTCTCATCACGGGCATCTATGCCTCTTTTGATGCAACCCATTATCTTATTGGCCTTGGCAGCAGCTGTCTGACACTGGTTTCTACAGCTTAGTTTGTTGTTCACTAAAATTCCTAGGTCCTTTTCCATGTCATGGAAATTACATGGAAAAGTATTTTACCATTTAATATGGATTGGTGACTTGCATTATTCCTTCCTATGTGCATAACCTTACATTTGTCAGTGTTAAATCTCATCTGCCACTTCTCTGCCCAAGCCTCAAATCTATCCAGATCCATCTGTAGCAGTGTACTGTCCTCTTCTGTGTTAATTACTTTACACAGTTTAGTGTCATCTGCAAAAAGTGATATTTTACTGTGCAAGCCTTCTACAAGATCATTAATAAATATATTGAATAGAATAGGGCCCAATACTGACCCCTGTAGTACCCCACTAGTGACAGTGACCCAATCTAAGTGTGTACCGTTAATAACCACCCTCTGTTTTCTATCACTGAGCCAGTTACTTACCCACATACAGACATTTTCTCCAAGGCCAAGCATTCTCATGTTATATACCAACCTTTTATTCGGTACAGTGTCAAATGCTTTGGAGAAGTCCAGATATACGAACATCCATTGATTCACCATGGTCAAGTTTAGAACTTACCTCCTCATAGAAACTGATTAAATTGGTTTGACACGACTGATCCCTCATGAAGCCATGCTGATATGGAGTTATTTGCTTATTTTCATTGAGGTACTCCAAGATAGCATCTCTTAGAAAACCCTCAAACAGTTTACCCACGACAGATGTTAAACTTACGGCCTATAGTTTCCGGGCTCTGTTTTTGACCCTTTTTGAATATTGGCACCACATTTGCTATGAGCCAATACTGTGGAACACTCCCTGTCAGTATGGAGTCCTTAAATATCAGAAATAAGGGTCTGGCTATGACATTACTTAATTCTCTTAGGATACGGGGGTGTATGTCATCCGATCCTGGCAATTTGTCTATTTTAATCTTTTTAAGACGCCGCTGTATTTCTTCCTCGGTCAGACAGGGCACTTTTAATGGGGAATTTACTTTTATATTCTACATTTCATCTGACAGTTTATTTTCCTCAGTGAATACAGTGGAGAAAAAAATATTTAGTAGCTTTGCTTTCTCCTCATCGCTCTCTGCAACTCCCCCCTCATTACTCTGTAAGGGGCCGACACCTTCAGATTTGAACTTTTTAGTATTTATAAGGGAAACTTGCAGATACTTTTGTGTGCTGTTTATTTGTGTTGATCACCTATATGCTGGTTTAATTAAATTTACAGTGCCTTGCGAAAGTATTTGGCCCCCTGGAACTTTTCAACCTTTTGCCACATTTCAGGCTTCAAACAAAAAGATATAACATTTTACATTTTTGGTGAAGAATCAACAACAAGTGGGTGACAATTGTGAAGTGGAAAGAAATTTATTGGATCATTTAAACTTTTTTTGTAATAATAAAAATGAAAAGTTGGGCGTGCAAAATTATTCGGCCCATTTACTTTCAGTTCAGAGAACTCACTCCAGAAGTTCATTGAGGATCTCTGAATGATCCAATGTTGTCCTAAATGACTGATGAAGATAAATAGAATCCACCTGTGTGTAATCAAGTCTCCGTATAAATGCACCTGCTCTGTGATAGTCTCAGGGTTCTGTTTAAAGCACAGAGAGCATCATGAAGACCAAGGAACACACCAGGCAGGTCCGTGATACTGTTGTGGAGAAGTTTAAAGCCGGATTTGGATACCAAAAGATTTCCCAAACTTTAAACATCCCAAGGAGCACTGTGCAAGCGATCATATTGAAATGGAAGGAGTATCAGACCACTGCAAATCTACCAAGACCCGGCCGTCTCTCTAAACTTTCATCTCAAACAAAGAGAAGACTGATCAGAGATGCAGCCAAGAGGTCCATGATCACTCTGGATGAACTGAACTGAGATCTACAGCTGAGGTGGGAGAGCCTTGTCCATAGGACAACAATCAGTCGAACACTTCACAAATTTATGGAAAAGTGGCAAGAAAAAAGACATTTCTCAAAGATATCCATAAAAAGTCTCGTTTACAGTTTGCCACAAGCCACCTGGGAGACACACCAAACATGTGGAAGAAGGTGCTCTGGTCAGATGAAACCAAAATCGAACTTTTTAGAAACAATGCAAAACGATATGTTTTTGTCGTAAAAGCAACACAGCTCATCACCCTGAACACACCATCCCCACTGTCAAACATGGTGGTGGCAGCATCATGGTTTGGGCCTGCTTTTCATCAGCAGGGACAGGGAAGATGGTTAAAATTGATGGGAAGATGGATGGAGCCAAATACAGAACCATTCTGGATAAAAACCTGTTGCAGTCTGCAAAAGACCTGAGACTAGGACGGAGATTTATCTTCCAACAAGACAATGATCCCAAACATAAAGCAAAATCTACCATGGAAAGGTTCAAAAATAAACGTATCCAGGTCTTAGAATGGCCAAATCAAAGTCCAGAGCTGAATCCAATTGAGAATATGTGGAAAGAGCTGAAAACTGCTGTTCACAAACGCTCTCCATCCAACCTCAAAGAGCTCAAGCTGTTTTGCAAGGAAGAATGGACAAGAATTTCAGTCTCTAGATGTGCAAAACTGATAGAGGCATACCCCAAGCGGCTGCTGTAATCGCAGCAAAAGGTGGCTCAACAAAGTATTAATACAAGGGGCCGAATAATTTTGCACGCCCCACTTTTCAGTTTTATTATTACAAAAAAAGTTTAAATGATCCAATAAATTTCGTTCCACTTCACAATTGTAACCCACTTGTTGTTGATTCTTCACCAAAAATTTAAAATGTTATATCTTTTTGTTTGAAGCCTGAAATGTGGCAAAAGGTTGAAAAGTTCCAGGGGGCCGAATACTTTCGCAAGACAATGTATGTCCCAAAAAAACAGTAAATTAAATTCCAATTGTTTCGAAATAGCATTAACGGAAATGGACAATTGAGGCTTGACACTCAATTTCTCATTAATACTAGCAGATTGCTTGTGTCTTGTAGTAAATAATCACATATATATACTGCTTAATTAAATTGAAAGCATCCAAAAAAAATAAAATTGCGACTGTGTGGAAACTTGAAATACGTAAATGGAAGATTGAGTTGTGACGCTCAATTTTAACTTAACACACACAGGAAGATTGCTGCCATACGTGGGTATTGCTATATATATATATATATATATATATATATATATATACTGCCTAATTATATTTTGAACCCCACAAAAAAATGGAAGGTAGAATAGTTCTAATAATAGGTATAACATAAACACAGTTTTTCAAGCAAGGACACTGTGGAAGCATACAGTACCTTGTTAAAACAGCAACATGTTCAAAATAGTTAAACATCCATTGATGTCTCATATTCTGTATACGTTCTCTTTCTTCATCTTCTCCGTTCGGATCAGACCACCATGGCGACTTCTTTTAGCCATATCTTGTCTCTGCAGACTTTAACATACGGACATCTTAGTTTCATACTTCTCCATCATCTCTGAACACACCATCCTGCCATAACTAATGCTTTTCCCACTTTGCTCCCTAAAACTACTAGTACCGCACAGATAGCATCCCCTTCGATAATTTTTTGGCACACTGTGCCATAAAAATTAAATGTGCCCACCAAATAATGTCCCAGACAATAATAGTGTTGTAACCATAATGTCCCCCAAAAATAATTGTGCTGAGCTGATACTGTGCCAGGGTGCCCCCTACACTAACAGTGCCCTCAAAAATACCACCCATAGTAATAATTTTCTCCCAGATTACATTTAGTGTCATCAATGTCCTTACATTGCCCCCAATAGAAATAATGCCCCTATTGTGCCCTAGAAGTAATAATGACCTTATAGTGCCCATGCAAATAATCATTTCCTCATAATCCCCCGGTAGTAATAAAGCCCACTATAATGCCCTCAAGTAGTAATAATTCCTATATAATGTGTGCCAGTACAAAAAGTGCCTCCTTAAAATGTGTGCCAATATAGAAAATGCCCCTTTATAACTTGTGCCAGTACAAAAAAGGACCCCTTAAAATGCATGTCAGTGCAAAAAATGTCCCCTTATAATGTGTGCCAGTAAATAACAACCCTTCTAATGTGTGCTAGTATAAAAAAATACTCCCTTATAATGTGTGCCAGTAAAAAATGAACCCCTTCATAATGTGTGCCAGTATAAAAAAAATACCCCTTTAGCACGTGCACAAGTACTAAAATGCCCCATATATTGTGTGCCAGTACAAATGTATGCCCCCTTCTGTGTGCAAGTACAAAAATGCCACCTTATAATATGCAGAACATAGATATCTTCCTGTATGCTGCACAGCTCAGACGACGCAATGATGATAATGTCATTGCGCCACCTGTACTGGCCTCTGATAGGCTACAGACACGAGACCTGAAGCTCATCAGAGGGAACGGTACGATAGGGAGACATCGCTCCCATGTCTCGCCACAGCATTCAACCGCAGTACAGTTAAATATGGAGAGATGAGCGCTTCCACAATGGAATAGCTCGTTGCCATCAGCCTTGCCACCGCCCCCCACTTGTCTCTACATGGCGCCACCTGAGGCAATAGCCTCACCTCGCCACATTGGCAGTGCACCCCTTGGGGAAAGTGAGTGATTGTTGTAACCACTATTCTTGTTACTATCACTCCTTTCCCCTCTCCTCGGCTTGCGACATTGTCACAATTTACAATTCCAAGGTGCCTGTGTGTTGAAAATCTTTTTTGTTCTTATGAGAAACATTATAATTCTTCTCGTTTTGTGTTGCATATATTCTCCTAACAGTGCTGGTTGAATTTCAATCATTACCAAGCAAATCTGACAATAGACAAAATAATGCGATCACTACAATGATTCATTTGAAGATGATTTAATAACTTCATACTCAGTTATCCCATAGGAGTCTGTAAATGAGAAGGCTTGTGATACCGGGAGTTTCAATATTTCCTAAATGAGATGCCCTCTTAATAATTTACCTGGGCATAAACACTGAGTCCAAATTTATGTGAAGCCAAGAAAATAAATAACAAAGATGTATAGCAATAGTAATGATAGCATAATTGCATCATCTCTCCCTAATGTAAGTATGGATTTGGTAGACGTTTACTGTTTACTTTGCAGGAGAGGGGGTTCTAATATATTAATATGCTTGTGTCTGTTTATTTGAGGCAGGTGATGGAAAAAAAACCTCTGAGTTATAGGGAAAGATTCTAATGCATTTTAATACTTTCATCTCGTGTAGCGTCAGTCCATCATTCTGATTAGTCTCCATTGTGAAGGAAATTGAATGGTTAGTCAAGAGGCTCTCATATATCGTATTAACAGTACGTAATTCTGCCAAGATTGAGCAGCAAGAACATGCAAAGGTTTCTGACAGTTACAAACCAGTAGAAGGGAGGCAATAACATGAAACCTTGTAATCAGAATTCCAAGCACATAGCTAGTAAAAAATATATATGTCAAACAGCGGGAAATATTTCAGATTCCAATGTGATCAGGAAAACTACAAAATAAAACGCAATCCATAACTTACCTTTCTTCATACTTATGACATAATTTAAACTGACAAAGTAGTTTTGTTTTTTGTTTTTGAGAGCCAATTATTTAAAACATATAGGGATGTTTAATGCTCATCGAGGAGGATGATATAGTACTGAGAAAGGGGCAGTGGTGCAAGACATTGCAACCCCTGCAACCGCCACTAGGGGGAGATCACTGCATACAGAGTTCAATTCCAGCAATTATAAATTACAATACAATTTTCTCCCCCTAGTGGTGACTGCATGTAGCTAGAATTAAATCATTTATCAGATCCAAAAACAGATCTATAATTCTAGAGCTATTTTATGATGTTAACCAGCTATGAATTTTTTGGACTTAAAATCTGAATAGTTGATATTCATTGCGATTAATTTTAAAGGTGTTTCTGTCCATTTTGCTTTCTATGCAAACTCAGAATGTTGTAAAAATTGGAAAAACTCATACCCTCCTTATTGATCTAAGTATTGTTTCAACAATTTCCCCTTCCCCTGTCGGTCTCTGTGTTGTGCTCTCTCCTGACACACAGGAAATAACCATCAGCCAATCACTGGTTGCAGCGGTGACCCACATCATTGAGCAGTTATTTACCGCGTGTCCAGAGGGACCAGGAAACAGGACATCACATGATTAAAAAGGAGCACCCAGACAATGCCTTTAATAAATACAATAGAGGGAAATCAGTATACACCCATTTAGAAGTTTCGTTTGGAGTCCTTCCTATATACACTGATGAATAGTTTGTTTACATACAGAGCAGGTTCTTAAGATGTTGGCTACCTTTTGTTGTTTTTTTTTTTGTTTTTTTTGTTTGAAAACCTTCATCCAGGAACCACTATGGCCAATCAATGACTATAGCGGCGTCAAAGTGGATGTTGACAATGAAGGGCCCGAGCAAGGCACCTGAGATCAGTGAGCAAAGAAGCCAGGGCTAAGCTGCAGGGAGCCAGGGCCCAGCTGCAGGGAGCAGGTCAGTATGCTTCCATTTCCAGGTCTGGCCAGAAGAGGGGGTTTTCCAAAAAAACTGCAAAAGGTGATTTTTGTTGTGAAAGTCTCTGAAATGTTTTTATACAGAATGTTGTTCGTATCCATTACAGATGTTTGTCACGTGTTCGGATATTCGTTTTTTCAGGGGTATTTTAGTTCTGCCGATATACTGTTTATTGCAGGGACATCGAAGTAAGTAAATAACGTCCGTCGAATTAAATGCTAAGCAGTCTTCTATTTTGTGTAGATGGGAATTGGTCGTTGATTGTATTTCTGTTGTTTTTTTGGGAAATTTGGTAATTCTACAATTATTGCATCGTCTGCATCGATGAAAACCTTTTGATAATAGCCAACTAGTTGTTTTGTGTTTATTTCTATTTGTTACTGAAAGAGCTACTTTAATACCTAAGTTCGGTGCTTTTGTATAGACTATGTCTGGTGTATCTGGTAGTTGTGTACCTATGGTTTTCTCTCTTTTTAAAAGGTGCCAATGGTTTCTTATCATTTGTTCGATTTTTTTATGTTTAGAGTTGACAGGTAGGATTATTCTGATTTGATCGTTTTTGGTTGGTTTCTTGATATTTTCTTAAAAAAAAATCGTTTCTATTCATAGCTCTCACTTTGTGAAATGATGATTCCAGGATATTGGTGGGGTATTGTTTTTTGATGAATTGATTGAAGTTAATGGTTTGCCTTCTTCTTCAAATTTATGTGTGTCTGAACAATTTATTTTTATTCTTCTGTATTGGCTAGTAGGGATTGATGAGCCATCTGGGAAGATGACAGCTAGTGTAAAGAATGTAACTATTTCTCATTACCGGTTTGTGAAATGTGCTGCATATTAGTTTGTTCCCTTGTGTTGATTTTTAGATCCAAAAATTCTATTTCTGTGTCACTAATGTTTGTGGTAAAAGTTAAATTGTAATTATTATTGTTGATGTTTTTTTAGAAATTTTGTTAATTGAGCTTTGGAATCCTGCCAGATGAAAATGATATCGTCAATGTAATGCCGCCATAGGACCAGACTCTCCCCCAGAAGTGGTTTGATGTTTTCATGTTCTCACTGAGACATAAATATATTAGCATAACTGGGGGCGAATCTAGTACCCATGGCGGTTCCTCTTTTTTGTATGTAATATTGAGAATCATACCAGAAATAGTTATTGGTGAGTATGTGTTGGATACTGTCTATTTTAAATTGTATTTGTCATTGAGTTGTTCATTCTCAGTGAAGTGTTTTCTATTGCCCGAATTCTTAAATTATGGTCTATTGCGGTGTATAATGAATTCACATCAATTGTACCCAGGACCCAATGGGGTTGAACCTGTTGTTGTTCTAATAGATGTATGATTTCTGTAGTGTCTTTAATGTAAGATGGGATTTTCCTAACTGAGGGTTGAAGTATTTTGTCTATGTATTGTGATAGGTTTGATGTAATGGAGCCTATTCTGGAAATGATGGGTCTACCTGGTGGATTGGTGATGTTTTTATGGATTTTCAGTAAGCAGTAAAATATGGTTAATCTGTTTTGAGTTGATGTAATGAACCTGAACTCCCTTTCTAATAATATTCCTTCTTTTAGTTCTTTTTGACATAAATCTGTTAATTCTTTGTGTAATTTCTCAGTTGGGTCTGATTAAATTTTTTTTATATGTGTTAATATCAGCTAATTGTTTTTTACACTCCTTATCGTAATCATCATGGTTTAGAATTACTATAGCCCCCCCCCCTTTGTCTGCAGGCCGTATTACAATATTCTCGTTAGTCTGAAGTTCTAACGAGAATATTCACCTTATCACCAGCACAGAAACATAGGAAACAATGGAAATTGTCCACCAGTAATATTACAACTTGGAGACATTTGGAGACATTTTAACTACACCGTTATATTATTTTATTTTTATTTCGTTCTACTTTACCTCTCAATATAATAATTTTTATATCATTCACAATTATATACAACTTATGTATGTTTATTGCATCATGTTTCATTATATGTACTATGATATTATATATATTGAGAAACCAATTTCAAGTCCAGTCCAGATTTTCAGTCCAACTTATTTTGTGATGTCATCCTTGAGGAAACACAAGAGCCAAACTATTTTCAATTTGTCAGTCTCATGTTGAAGTCCATTTTCCACTGAGGAAGGGGCAAGAGAATACGCCCCGAAACGCATTTGGCCTTTTACAGACACGGATGACTGGCTTTTTACTATACTATTTTAGTATATCACACCTGACTTTATTTTAACTGATTTCATTGAACTACTGTAGTCTCAAAAACAATCCTATTGATTATCATCTTTATTCCACCAAAACCAACAAAGGAAACAACTAACAGCCGCAAAAAGTGGATTATAAGCATCTACAAAGAACATCAGAAGGCAACAGCCAAGAATTACATCAAGCAGCGGGCACCCATGTGGGACGCCACGTGCGACGCCGCCTCATCTAACTTTACCCGGCACACCGCACTTCATTAAAAGTGCGCGTTTCCCCAGTGGCCTCACGCTGCCAGTCAGAACGCGGTACAGGACACACAGGGAGAGAGCTGCAGAGAATACTCTGCTCTCCACCAGACCCACCAACGAACATGAGGGGGCAATGTACAAAACAAACATCGAACTATCGCTACTCTACCGATCTATTTATGGTTGAAATGCACATAAAACTATAATTGACTTCATAAATGAACCATAATTGATTTTATGAACTAACCAGAGTTGCAACTATACATATCTGTATATCTGCCTATTTCCTTTTATGGAATGAGGATAAATCTATATATAGGACCTAGAGACTACCTACTGTATACATATTTGCTCAATTCCTTTCATGGGTCAATGACAAATCCATATACAGGACCCAGAAATCATCTTACCTCCATTTTAAAATCCGATCTACAGGATTTGAGTCTATGTGATGTTCATGTGAATTATATCCATTTCTATATACCTACTTTGCATTTTTATTTTGTTTTTCCCCTTTTTCTTTATATTATACTAGTGATATTTATTTTTATATTTATTCTTGTAATCATTATTGGTTTATTGTGTACTACTGTTTTTTATTCGCAGCACTAGTAACTTTTTATGAAATATTTTTTATAATTTATCTACATTAATTTACAGTGTATACTCAGATAATAGGGTGTGCCTATCCAAACCTCTTTGTTTTTTAAATACACAATTTTTGAGGCTTTGGGCAAGCCAGGATTGAGCACCCCACTTCCTTTTTGGTATCGGGTGGTGAGCCACTTTAGTTTCTTCTGATGTGTCTATGCATCCCACCTTTATGTAAAAGATTGTATATTGTGGTGACTGTATTTATATACTGCATGTACTATAGATATCATGTTGTGTCAGCATGCTTGAGGGTAGTTTCAGGAAGTCATTTTGAAGTGGCTGAAGACATATGGTGTGTAAAAGGTTTCATGTAGAGAAGAGAAAACCTTTCGAGGTTCAGTTTGGTTCAGGTTCCCCAAATGTTTTAAATAGTTTGGTTCAGACCGGACCAGTTTGGTCTGAAACAGATTGGCTCTGTTAGGGGAGCTTCTTCCAATAAAAATTAAGTTGTCCAGGGTCAAGTGATTCACTGGTCAGGGGACAATAAGCAAACACAAAGTTGGTGTACAGAATAGGCCAGGGTTTCCCTTTTCTCAGTGTTTATTTATACATAAGACACAAACACAAACACAATCAGATGCTTATGGTATAGGACACTGCCAATCAGATTAGAATAAACGGAGCATGACAGCCTCATGTCAGGACAGAGCAGGTTATGGTGGAATGTTTGGACCTGGGCCGTCCTAGCCACTGGCAACCTAAACAAGTCTTGTAGCCCACCAACCCGTTAACATACCCTGTACTGGAATGTCCTGAAGAAGTTTGGAAAAGTTTATATAAAGACAAGATGGAGTCGGTTACATTAACACTCCAATTGTGCTGCAAATTGGTATATAACACCCTCTAGTGTCCGTGGAATTTTTAGGAAAACAGAATTTTGAGGAAAACATGTTATCCCTTTTCGTTAATTTTTTATAAATTTTTGTTTTCCATCATGTCTCAGTAGCGCTGACATACATAACTATGGGTAAACACTAGAGTTGAGTGAATCCTAAAAGATTCGGGAATTCGGCCCGAATTTTTCGCGGGATTCATGGGTTCGGGCCGAATCACGAATCCCATTAAAGTCTATGGGAGACCCAAATATTTTTGCAGGGGCCAAAGGTTCTGCACAGTCAAGTTTGCCCCAACATCTGAAAACCTCAGAAAATGATGGAAACACCTTGGAAATGCATAGGAAACCCCAGGGACAGCATGTAGGGATGCCTCTGAGGCTCCCTAATTGCACCATTTTTTCTAAATCTGGCCAATAGTCTGGTGATGACCCCAAGGCAATTTTCAGGGACACGGTAATGGTGACCCACTTAAAAATGCTGCCTGACAACCTGGCGGTGAACCCCTGATTGTCTGTCTTTCAATAAGATTGCAGTGTAAAGCATGGTGGTGAGCCTCAGTAATAAGATTGCAGTGTAAAGCATGGTGGTGAGCCTCAGTATGACTTTTTAAATGGATATTGCATGTGGTCACGTACTCCCTGGAACCCCATAGTCACCCCTTCTCTGATGTGCTACCCCAGAACATTCTCTGCCCCAATTCGCAAGACCTTTTGCAGTCTCCGTGTGCTGACAGTGGGGATTTACCAGTGTTGTCTGAGGAGGTGGTGGACAATGGCGAGACACAGGTGTCGGGGGGTGAGGTAGTTGTATGGGAAGCAAGTTACAGTGGGGACTCCTTGGGGGGACTTTCTCATGATGGGACAGATTCAATTGTGTTTAGAAAAGCTGATGGGCTTCCGTCAGCACTGTGTGTATAGAACCCCATGGCCTTTCATAAAAATAGTCTGGCGATGACCCCAAGGCAATTTTCAGGGACACGGTAATGGTGACCCACTTAAAAATGCTGCCTGACAACCTGGCGGTGAACCCCTGATTGTCTGTCTTTCAATAAGATTGCAGTGTAAAGCATGGTGGTGAGCCTCAGTAATAAGATTGCAGTGTAAAGCATGGTGGTGAGCCTCAGTCTGAGGAGGTGGTGGACAATGGCGAGACACAGGTGTCGGGGGGTGAGGTAGTTGTATGGGAATCAAGTTACAGTGGGGACTCCTTTGGGGGGACTTTCTCATGATGGGACAGATTCAATTGTGTTTAGAAAAGCTGATGGGCTTCCGTCAGCACTGTGTGTATAGAACCCCATGGCCTTTCATAAAAAATTTGGTTACAAAGCCGCATGACTCCTGAAAAATTGTTTTTAGAAAGCCGGATGACGTTCCTGAAAAATTGTTAGTAGAAAGACGGATGAGTTTCCTGAAAAATTGTTAGTAGGAAGCCGGATGACTTTCCTGAAAAATTGTTGCATATGCAACTCAGATGAAGAGGAGGAGGAGGAAAGCAAGCAATTTAGGAGGTAGCCTGAGGTGGGGATGAGAACTGGGGGGATATCCATGACCTGTTCATCTTGATGAATGTGAGGATGTCGGCGTTGTCGGTGGACAGGCGCGTCCGTTTGTCCGTAATGATACCCCCGGCGGCACTAAAAACCCTTTCAGACAGTACACTTGCAGCAGGGCAGGCAAGCACCTCAAGAGCGTACTGCGCAAGTTCTGGCCACCTGTCCAGCTTGGCCAGCCAGTAATTATATGGCGTGGAGTTATCGGTCAGGACGTTGGTCTGGTCCGCGACATACTCCCTCACCATCTTGCGGTACTGTTCCGCCCTGCTCTGCCTGCCCTGTGGCTGTGTTGTACTGTCTTGCTGGGGTTTAAGAAACTTGGCAAAAGCATGGAATAGTGTACCCCTGCCCTTGGCGCCTACACTGACTTTCCCCCTCCTCTCCTCTCCAACTTCAGCCACTGCAGTCCGCCCCCTGTTGCTCGACTGGTCTAGAAAGGCCTGTAGCAGTTTCTGAACCAGGGCCTTGTGGTAGAAAGTGACTCGGGTGCTCCTTTCCTCCACGGGTATAAGTTGGGCAAAGTTGTCCTTGTAGCATGGGTCAAGGAGGGTGTACACCCAATAGTCATTGGTGGACAGTATCCTCTTGACCCGGGGATCACGACAAAGACAGCCAAGCATAAAGTCTGCCATGTGCCCTACTGTGCCAACATGCAAGCCTTCAGCCTCCTCACTTAGCGGACTCTCCATCTCCTCCTCCCCCCCTTCCTCCAACCCCAATTCATCCTCCTCAGCCCATACCCGCTCAACAGGTAGCATGGAATCACCCCCTGATGCATGGTGCCCAAGAGTTTCTTCCTCCTCCTCAGCCTCCTCCTCCTCCTCAGTTTCGTGCTGCGAAACTGACAAGAGGGTGCTCTCAATGTCACTGTCTTCCCCCACCTCCTGTGACACTGCTGAATCCTCAGATCTTAGGTTCCTCAAGGAGTTCTGGATGAGGCACAACAGAGGGATGGTGACACTGATGATGTGTGCATCACCACTGACCATCTCTGTTGCCTCCTCAAAGGGATCTAAGACCTGGCAGATGCCAGCCATCCACGTCTACTCCTCAGCATAGACATGAGGAAGCTGACTGGCCTGACTACCACCTCGGGGGATCAGCTGGCAGTCTACAACTGCCCTGCGTTGTTGGTACACCCTGGCTAGCATGTGTAACGTCGAATTCCAATGCGTGGGAACGTCACACAGCAGCCGGTGAACAGGGAGTTGTAGCCGCCCTTGCACAGTCCTGAGGGTCGCGGCATCGGTGGTGGACTTGCGAAAATGGGCGCATATGCGTCGCACCTTGGTGACCAACTCACTCAACTGGGGGTAGGTCTTGAGGAACCGCTGGACCACCAAGTTGAGCACGTGGGCCATGCATGGCACGTGAGTCAGCCCACCAAGATGCAGAGCCACCACCAGGTTACGCCCATTATCGCAGACCACCATTCCTGGCTGAAGGTTCAGCGGCGCCAGCCACACATTGGTCTGCCCCCTGATGGCCTGTAAGAGCTCTTCAGCTGTGTGCCTCTTATCCCCCAGGCTCAGCAGTTTCAGGACTGCCTGCTGCAGCTTCCCTACCACAGTGCTGAAACTGCTGGCCATCGAGGAAATGAGACTTGATGATTGGGGCATCACTGCCACTTTGGAGGAGGAGGAGGTGGAGGCATAATGTGCCGGAGACACACAGACGGAACTATGTCCCGCAATTCGTGGTGTGGGTAGCACATGTGCAGCCCCACGATCGGTCTCTGCCCCAGCCTCCACCAGATTGACCCAATGTGCCGTGAGGGAGATGTAATGTCCCTGGCCACCGGTACTCGTCCACGTATCTGTGGTCATGTGGACTTTACCACAAACTGCGTTTTTGAGAGCGTGGGTGATGTTCTCAGACACATGCCGGTGCAGGGCGGGGACGGCACATTGGGCAAAATAGTGTCGGCTGGGGACAGAGTAACGGGGGGCTGCCGCCTCCATAAGGTTGCGGAAGGATTCTGTCTCCACAAGCCTGTACGGCAACATTTCCAAACTAATCAGCTTGGCGATGTGCACATTTAGAGCTTGCGCATGAGGGTGGGTGGCTGCGTACTTGCGCTTGCGTTCAAATGTCTGCGGTAGAGACGGTTGAACGCCGCACTGGGACACATGGGGGAGGGAGGGATGAGTCCTTTCGGGGCTGGAGGCTGCAACGTCCTGGCTTGGACGAGACACAGTTGCTGGACTAACTGTGTCAACGTCACCAGCTGACAGAAGTGCAAACCATTTGGTGGGGTGTTTTCTCTCCAAATGTTTGCGCAGGCTACTAGTGGTCAGGTTGTTGCGTTTTGAACCCCTGCTCATTGATGTGTGGCACAGCTTGCACACCGCCAAACGAGGATCGGCCTCATCATCCTTAAAGTACTCCCAAACTAAGGAGTGGCGCATAGTACGGGCTGGAGCGTGACCTCTAGGAGCACCTTGGGGAAGTAGTGACTCGGCCCTGGCTTCTCCCTCGTCGTAGCCCTCTGGCTCTCTCAACAGCTTGTGGTCCTTACGTGTTTCCACTGTACCCACAGCAGCCAGCACTGTGTCACCACGCACACCACGGTCATCACCGCTGACCACTGCACCACCACGATTCCCACCTCTCCCTCCACGACCACCTCTTCCACCTCTTCCAGCTCTTAACCCTCTCCCCCTTACCCTGGGGTTCTCCATGTGCACAGTAGCAGTATTATATTATTATAATTGTAAAGGATCAATACGGTATCTATAGACTCTGAGGTATATAGCAGGCTGATGAAATGTATTCACTAGTCACTGCACCGTGTATTACGGATCAGTGAAATTAAACAGACAATGTACATAGATATGCAGGTACGATTATTTTCAGACCTATCCAAAAAAAGATGTACGCAGTTTGCGCAAATAAAACGGGAATCCACAGATCAATACGGTATCTATAGACTCTGAGGTATATAGCAGGCTGATGAAATGTATTCACTAGTCACTGCAACGTGTATTACGGATCAGTGAAATTAAACGGACAATGTAGATAGATATGCAGGTACGATTATTTTCAGACCTATCCAAAAAAAGATGTACGCAGTTTGCGCAAATAAAACGGGAATCCACAGATCAATACGGTATCGATAGACTCTGAGGTATATAGCAGGCTGATGAAATGTATTCACTAGTCACTGCACCGTGTATTACGGATCAGTGAAATTAAACGGACAATGTAGATAGATATGCAGGTACGATTATTTTCAGACCTATCCAAAAAAAGATGTACGCAGTTTGCGCAAATAAAACGGGAATCCACAGATCAGTACGGAATCTATAGACTCTGAGGTATATAGCAGGCTGATGAAATGTATTCACTAGTCACTGCACAGTCATGCACAGGAATATATCTGTTTAGATATGTATAGTTTGATCTATGTGGCTGGACAAGGTGTACCAGGCACAGCTCTGCACAGAATGCAGGCTTGCAGCATATACTGTATAGTTTTCTTCAGAGAATCAATTGGTTTTTAAAAGACTATTGTGGTTTCCTATTCCTACACAGAATACAGGCTTACAGTATATAATGTATACTGTTCTTCAGAGTATAGTCTTTAAAAAGACTGTTGAGGCTTCCTATCCTAACTCCTAACTCCTAACTGCTTGCTGCACACACTACACGAGCTAACACTGTCTCTGTCTGTCTCTTCTCCTTCCCAAAAGTACAATGAGGCTGATGCTGCAGGTCTCTTCCTTATGTAAATTTAGGTCACATGTCACTGCCAGCCAATCACTGCTGGGGAGGTATAGGGGATGTTACATCACAGCAGGCGTTCCCACAGGCTTCCCTTTGATGCTGATTGGCTGAAAAAAACGGGCATTTCAAACTGGCAGTGACGCACGAATCATCACGAGTCCGCGCTGGCTCGGGATGCCGAGCCGAGCCAAAGCGGGCTATATTCGTGCGAATCCCGAATATTGCCGCTTCGGCTTGCTCATCACTAGTAAACGCGTTTGACGACGTTAACAATTAGAGTGTTTAAAAACACACTGCACCTTTGCTGTTTTATATTCCTAAGCTTCCAAATATTGTCCCTTATTGGGGGCAGATGGTGCTTAAACACACACTGTATTATGGGATAAACAATTTTTTAAAAACAAATGCTTATTGGGGGACCAAGTGTCCAAAAATTATGCTTTGTCTGGGTCAGAATGTCTCCCCGTACAACACGCAGTATGATCCATACAGAATGTGATGGTAGGCAGGCAGTAGCAGTGGCATTAAGGTGGCAGTGGTATGATGGAGGCAGCAGCTGCAGCTATACAGAACATGTTGGTAGACAGGCCAGTTTGACCCATTTGCACCTGAGATCCATTTTTTTAGATGGTAAAAAAGTACTGCCAGCTTCATTGCGACTGTACGTGGTCCCTGAGATTGTTTTCTGTAAGACCCATCCACCCTCATTCACTGCCCAACACAGAATTACATTCTACTTGTTCTGCTGTCTGCTGTAGCACTGATTGGCTCATCCAGGCAGCCTGTAAGCCTTAGAGCCAATCAGGGAAAGCCCCCCACACATCCTCTTAGGGTCATGTGAGCATACTTCTTATTCCTACTTAGCACATTTTCTGACCGACATGTGCAGTAAAATGGTGCTGCACTCAGTCTTACTGGATTCTTCCTAAACAAACCAAGAGAAGCTTCGGATTTATCTGTCAGACAAAATTTGGGAAGTTATCTCTAATTGTATCATTGTAATCACACTGACTAAATGAATAAAGTTAATGTTATTTTTCCCACATGGTGTCGGTGGCAATAAAAGATGTCTTAAAAATGAAGAATGTTAAAATATGGGCAAGAGACTCAAAATCTGGGTAGGTAGGGAACCAGTCCATAAAGTGATCAAGTACTCATCATCCAAGTACTAAATTTAGAGATGAGTGAATTTTTGAAAAATCCCATTCGGTAGCTTTCTTCAAAGTTCACCAGGAAATTTGATTAGTGATTAATTAATTTGTCAAAAATCGCTATAAATCAGGTATACTCAGGACACTCTGTCTTAGGGTATGGCCAAGAGGAGCAGCCATGCTGTGGTGAAGAACCCCACTTAGAACACAGCTGCCTTTCATCTAATAATGAATATAAATAACTAATATATATTCCTTTGTTAATGGTAACACAGCACTTTTAAACAGGGGCTGTTGTAGGTATGTGGTTTGGCTGGTTAAGTGGGGGGCACAGTATGCATATTATTGCTGTTCTGGCCTGTAATCTCTTGCAGGTTATTTAACAGTAAACACAGAATATTAATCAGCCCAGCGACAGCTCCCCTACAGGTGGGAACCCTTCATCTGCCATTTGCTTTTCTTCCTTTTCCATATCATCTAATATCATGAGAATATGTCATCAGGAACATCCAGCTCCTCCTCTTTCTGTGTCTTGTAGACTTTTCTATGACATAGAGACTATCAAGGATGATTTGGAAGAAGTAAAGCCAGTAAAAGATGAGGGTGGTCATCATGAAGACTTGGCCCTCCCTAAGGGGAGCAGACTGGATGGTATTGGTTGGCACGCTGGCACTGGAATAATAAAGGCTTCCATCTTATTGGTATTGGTGGTCTCCCTGCACTCTCCCTGTATTCTCCCTGCACTCTCCCTCTCCAATATTCATCTATTAATCATTTTCAGCAACACTGTCCCTAGCGCATGATTTCTTGCCACGTCTCTCCCTATGCCCAGCACACAGGATAATAGAGGAAACCACACAGGATGAGGGTTTTATAGGGCTGTGACATCACAGAACATGGCGATCTGTGGCTTGGCTGGCTGCACGACATTATGGGTGATATTGCTTTCCCTCTATACTTAATTTCGTTTTGTAACACATGTAGCCACCATTAGGAAAACCTCATTAATTACCATGAAGTGCAATGAAATTTGGATTCATTGCCAATCAGAGTTTTCCTAGATTTCGGACTAAATTTCATTTCAAATGCTTCACTTCACTCAACAATAACCAAATCTATAAGAGCTTTCACTACAGTTCCAGAGCAGCTAAGTAAGATTGAAGGAGTAGGACTGGATTAATGGCGCTATCTTAAACCATTAGTTCCTCCATACATATGTGGTTTAAGCATTTGGTTTTAGGATTTGGCCAATCCATTATTTAAACATAATCTACATCCTATGGCTATTGTTCCGCATTGCTTTGCACTTGTTTATCTAAGAGGTGCTGTGCAATACATTGACTATGGTATCCAATAGACTGTAGTATAACAGAGTAACAACCTGGCAACTAGATGCCATATAGTCCTGCCCTGTGCAATGTACAATTTTTATTCAATAAATGAAAAATATATATATATATTTGTGGACTTATTACAATTCCAAAAAATAAAGGTGAAATGTAAAGAAATAACCACAGGGCATCCCTGGAGGAAATATATCAACAATGTGGGTGCAGGTTCCTCTGTTGAACACGAGATTGTTGAAAATGAACAATGAGAATGCAATTACCTTAGAGGTAACCTAATCCAAACCATTTTATTCAATTACCTTGGTTTATTTGTGCACTTTTTTTTTTCATTGTGATTAGATGAAACTGCAATCCACACTTACTATTAAAGGAACAACTGTTCTAAAATCAAAAATTTAAAGAGGTTGTCCCACAAAATATATTTTTAAAATCAGCACCAGGATCTGAATATTTTTGTAATTGCCTGTGATTGACAATTTAGTACAACCACTGTGTTATTCCAAAAAATGGAATGTCCATCACAGGAACATTGCTGAAGGGGACACACATGCTCAGTTCTATCCTTCACTTGGCACCAGCCCAATCTACTGTCTACTGAAGCCTCACACCTCCTGAGATGTGATAGGGAGAGATCTGCAGCAGCAAGAATATATCCCCTGGGCTGTCAGCTTGCACAGCAATTAGAGTAATGAATGGGGAAATCTCTGGATCCATATGAGGTACAGGGCTGGTTCCAAAAAAAATTGTCATGTATTTTATGATGTCTGAATTTACTTTTTTTTACATTAGTCATGAGATAGCCCCTTTAATAGGACGGAGTTACAAGACAAGGCATTGGAACATGACACAAGGAAGATCACCAAAGACAATATCAATATCCTTATGTCACATCCACGCAAATTATATGAGTTCGGCCTGGAGCATTCCTTTAATATATTCATCCATTTTTTAATGATCATAGCCAACACAATGCATGTATTAATAATGTAGCCTGTAAATTTAACATTTTGTTATATATTCACTGACCTTATCAAAATGTCATTAGACACCTTCTATGACCTCTACCTCATCATATGCTTGAAAAGTACTATTAATCAAGATACATGTATATGACATAGCCAGATACGGGTCACTATAGGGTGACATAACCTTTGGCGCTGTGTTATACACACAATAGGAGTAACACAAACCATTTTGTATCGCATATCCACCACTGAGTGGTAATGCTTCTCCTCCAGAACTAAGTTTTGAATGGTTACAGTGAAACTCAATGCAGTCACGCATATTCATGATTGATAAAAATGAAATTAGGACCATATGGCTACGTATTAGGCAGAGCGTGGAATGCCAGTCAGGGAGGAAGGCATGTAAATCATAAAACATGATCTCTTCACATGATATTCCCTTAACTATTTTTTTCTGAAGATTAATGCATCTGTTCAGCATCTTATCATGCAAATTGGTAATGATATGTGATAAATGCATTCCTCGTTGGAGAGCGTCAATGTAGCTTCATGTCATGTATCACAGGGAGGTTTAATTGCAGTCACAAGCTTTATGAAAGAGGATAAATTAGAAATTCACGACCCAGGTAAGAAACCATGAAGGAACTTACTGCTGAGCCTGTGCTGGGCTTGTGTTTATACACAGCAGCCAATCAGAACCGACAGAACTGCGAGACAAGGAAGACAGTAGCAGTCTGAACCAATAAGGAGAGAGAGGTGTGTATTAGACTACCGTACCTCAGATTCCCTGGAGATGATGTAGCTGTAGTCACAGATCACATCTCTGCCCTAATGAAGCTGAGCTAAAATGCAACCAAGCAGCAAACATAAAGGAAAAAAAAAATTAGACACCCAGAGGCAGACAATTAAACTCTCATATGCTGTGGTCCATTGCGACCACAGCACCTTAGCGATCTTTTCCCAGGAGCGCAGCATTCCTGGAGACTGAACGAATCCCCTTTCTGAAGGGCTCTTTAGGAACATAGTATATAAATCTCCCATAGGCTGCAATGATAAATCATTACAGTCTATGGGAGAAGCAATCAGATGATTAGATGTTAAAGAAGAACTCCCGCAAAGTATTTTATTCTCTGACCTATCATAAAGGTGCATGATGTAATCTGTAGTGAATGTAATCTTCTCATCAGTGACTGTATCTGTGAGCTACCCCCTCTCTTCTAATTGTAGCTCTGTCATGTGACCAACTCTCTGATCTGCAACTGACACAGGACAGGAAGCCAGTTACTTCTCTATTCATGCCTATGATATTGAGAGTGAGGTTCCCCTAGGAATACATAGAGAAACAGACTTCCCGTCCACACATAAGATGCTGTGTCAGTTGGTGAGTCTGATTGACACTGGTAAGAAAATGACATTCACTACAGATTACATCATGTACCTTTCTAGTAGGTCAGAGAATAACATTCTTTTACAGGAGTTTTTCTTTAAAGTTCCCTAGGGGGTCTTAAAATAAGTGTCAAAAAAGTAAAAAAAAAAACAAAAAAAAACAGTTTTTAAAAATATTAAAAAAAAATAAAATATAGGAAAAAATTCAAATCACCTCTTTCCTTCTATAAAATAAAAAACAATAAAAAATAAACATCATTATCATTGCTATGTTAATAATTAAATTAAAAGTGATCAAAAAGTCACACACTCCAAAATTGTATGAATAAAAACTACAGATCAGCCAGCCTGCAAAAAATGTGCCTTCACACATCGACATAGACATAAATATCAAAATTTATATTGGTCAGAATATGGAGAACCAAAGAAAAAAATAGCTTTTTTTATTATCTTTTTTTTAAGCATTAAACCACAATAAAAATATTTGTAACGTTGTATTGGTGTAATCGTACTGACCCAATGAAGTTAACAGGCCAGTTTTACCACATAGCGAGCGCTTTAAAAAATGAAACCCATAAAACTATGGCAGAATTGCATTTATTTCCACCCCATTTGGAGTTTTTGTTTTCAGGTTCCCCGCTTCCCACTGAATTGTATGCAATATTAAAAGGTATCATTGGAAAGTACAACTTGCCCTGCAAAAACAAGCCCTCATACAGCTATGTGAATAAACAAAAAAATAGAAAAGTGCATCCTTAAAGGGCTAACTCTTACACATACCACAACGTAACTATAATGTTCTGACCACATTTTTTTGTGGCCCCATAGAAATTAATGGGTACGTCAGTGAAACAGAAAATATGCAGATCGGACGTACACCCCCTGGCAAAAATTATGGAATCACCAGTCTCTGAGGATGTTCTTTCAGTTGTTTAATTTTGTTGGAAAAAAAACAGATCACAGACATGACAAAAAACTAAAGGCATTTCAAATGGCAACTTTCTGGCTTTAAGAAATACTAAAAGAAATCAAGAAAAAAAAATTGTGGTAGCCAGTAACAGTTACAGTTTTAGAACAAGCACAGGGAATAAATTATGGAATCACTCAATTCTGAGGAAAATATTATGGAATCATGAAAAAGAAACAAACAAAATAACACTCCAACACATCACTAGTACTTTGTTGCACCACCTCTGGCTTTTTTAACTGCTTGCAGTCTCTGAGGCATTGACTTAAAGGGGTTGTCCCACGAAAAATATTCTACAGTTTTCAAACCAGCACCTGGATCTGAATACTTTTGTAATTGTATGTAATTAAACATTTTGTATAGCTACTAAGTTATTCAATAACATGTATCTGTACAGGGCCATTTAATTTCTTATTTCTTTGACCTATTCACTGAGCAGGCCGCACATGCTCACTTTCAACTTTTAACTGCCTCCTGAGCTGTGATAGGTAGAGCTGAGACATGCCCCCTTAGCTGCAGCAGAAAAGACACTCCCCTTGAGCTGTCAGCTTGATATAAATCTCGCAGAGCAATGAATGGGGAGATCTCTGGATCCACGTGAGGTCCAGGGCTTGTTCTAACTTTGTTAGAAAGAGGTTGTCATGTACTATATGATGTCTGATTTTCATTTTTTACGTTATTCGTGGGATAACCCCTTTAATGAGTGACAAACAGTACTCTTCATGAATCTGGCTCCAGCTTTCTCTGATTGCTGTTGCCAGATCAGCTTTGCAGGTTGGAGCCTTGTCATGGACTATTTTCTTTAACTTCCACCACAGATTTTCAATTGGATTGAGATCCGGCCTGTGCATTTATTGAAGATGTAATGACAGCGATCTCCCCAGTGCTTTTACCTGACATGCAGCCCCATATCATCAATGACTGTGGAAATTTGCATGTTTTCTTCAGACAGTCGTCTGCACAAATCTCTTTGGAACGGCACCAAACAAAAGTTCCAGCATCATCACCTTGCCCAATGCAAATTCTAGATTCATCACTGAATATGACTTTCATCCAGTCATCCACAGTCCACGATTGCCTTTCCTTAGCCCATTATAACCTTGTTTTTTTTCTGTTTAGGTGTTATTGATGACTTTCTTTTAGCTTTTCTTATGTAAATCCCATTTACTTTAGGCGGTTTCTTACAGTTCGGTCACAGACGTTGACTCCAGTTTCCTCCCATTTGTTCCTCATTTGTTTTGTTGTACATTTTCTGTTTTCAAGGCATATTGCTTTAAGTTTTCTGTCTTGACGCTTTGATGTCTTCCTTGGTCTACCAGTATGCTTGCCTTTAACCACCTTCCCATGTTGTTTGTACTTGGTCCAGGTTTTAGACACAGCTGACTGTGAACAACCAACATCTTGTGCAACACTGCGTGATGATTTACCCTCTTTAAGGAGTTTGATAATCCTCTCCTTTTTTTCAATTGACATCTCTGGTGTTGGAGCCATAATTCATGTCAGTCCACTTGTTGCAACAGCTCTCCAAGGTGTGATCACTCCTTTTTACCTGGATACTAACAAGCAGATTTAATCTGATGCAGGTGTTATTGTTTGTAATGAAAATTTGCAGGGTGATTCCATAATTTTTTTCTCAGAATTGAGTGATTCCATAATTTATTCCATGTGCTTGTTCTAAAAATGTAACTGTTACTGGCTACCACAATTATTTTTCTTGATTCCTTTTAGTATTTCTTAAAGCCAGAAAGTTGCCATTTGAAATGCCTTTAGCTTTTTATCATGTCTGTGATCTGTTTTTTTTTCAACAAAATTAAACAACTGAAGGAACATCCTCAGAGACTGGTGATTCCAAAATTTTTGCCAGGGGTTGTAGTCATGTGCATGAGGCCTAACTGTTGTGGACTGCAGGAGACCACACACCTCCCGATAAGCCCCACCTGTTTTTCTGACCACTTTCAAACACAAGTGAAACATTTCAAATTATGGAGTAAATGTGGCATGCATCATAATTTGCTTCTTTATTTTACTCAACAAAAGTTGTGGAAATGTCTTTGAGAAGTGTGCCCAAGTATGTTGTAAATTAAAGATCAAATGAAAATCTAAAAATGCCTTATTGGCTAAAGAAAAATACAAAAAAAACACATTATATACATATATGTATAAAAATGTAACAACAAATAATAGAAACACATATACATTGTTTAGGTTTCTAACATTATGGGAGAAAATTAATACAAATCTAAAGGTTAAACAAAAACACTAATGTGTATGTAGTATTGTAACCGAAATGGTTATTAGTATTATTATTATTATTATTACTGTCAAGCCACTGCTGACTCTTGTTACCTTGTGTGGCCCTATTGTCCTATATTTTATTGGGGTTTCTTAAGCTATTCCTGATTTCTCTGTAGTAGACTTTTGTATGTTACTTATCCTCTTCATCTTCCTCTTCAGAAATAATTATTTTTCTTACATGTCTAGAATGAGAGCTTTATTGTAGCCATTTCTTCTTCAAGGTCAGTCTTGATTTGATCAGGAAAATACTTCTTCCTTTTCATTGCTGTCCACAACGCTCTGAAGAGCCTTCACAAACCTCAGCTGTCAATGTCATTCCTCTTCCCCAGTCCAGCTTATTTATTGCTAAGGTTTTACTAGTCATAAGGTATCCATGTAAATGATTATCTTGACAATTCAGAGGCTTGTTGTGATAGATGCATTATTATATGTTTTTCTAGGTTTTTTGAACCTTGCTATTGTCAAGTGTCACACTACATGGTATCCCTTCACCGGATATCAACCCCTTTGTGACCAAGGCCTTTGTTTTCATAAGGTACCAAAAAATTACCTGTTGGAGAATCAGGATTAGATCTGATAGTCCACCATGTTGTCTTAGTCAGACATCTTATATTTCTATCTTAAAACTTAGCTAAGGAGTCACCTTGAACACTGATATTCTGTTGCTAAGAAAACAGAGGTCTTTAGGAGATCAAATAATACACATGTTTTCTGTTTAGAAAGAGCTAGTTATGAGATCATGGAGTCCTAGTGACATATTTATGTCACTATATATAATAACTATATATAATAAAATATATATGTATGTAATAAACTATATATAATAAACTATAAACTATAGGGATAGGATTTGGGTAGGTAGAAAGATTCTTTCTGTTCCACAAAAAAACAAAAGTACATTGTGAAATACGTCTGCCTTTTTTTTTTGGGTGCCAAGTGTGCCCTGTAAGTAACGCTAGGTGTACAGCGTATTACAACCGTTCAAAAGTCTATGTAGCTGACATCCGTTGTTACATTAAATACCGTTAATTTAGGCCGCAGTTCCTGATTTGTGGCTGCAGTTTAATTTGCCCAAGGAGGGAATTAAACTATAGGGATAGGATTTGGGTAGGTAGAAAGATTCTTTCTGTTCCACAAAGAAACAAAAGTACATTGTGAAATACGTGTGCCTTTTTTTTTGGGGTGGCTAAAAAAAACCAAGTGTGCCCTATCAGTAACGCTAGGAGTACAGCGTATTACAACCGTTCAAAAGTCTATGTAGCTGACATCCGTTGTTACATTTAATACCGTTAATTTAGGCCACAGTTCCTGATTTGCGGCTGCAATTTAATTTGCCCAAGGAAATTAAACTATAGGGATAGGATTTGGGTAGGTAGAAAGATTCTTTCGTTCCACAAAGAAACAAAAGTACATTGTGAAATACGTGTGCTTTTTTTGGGTGGCAAAAAAAACCAAGTGTGCCCTATCAGTAACGCTAGGTGTACAGCGTATTACAACCGTTCAAAAGTCTATGTAGCTGACATCCGTTGTTACATTTAATACCGTTAATTTAGGCCACAGTTCCTGATTTGCAGCTGCAATTTAATTTGCCCAAGGAGGAAATTAAACTATAGGGATAGGATTTGGGTAGGTAGAAAGATTCTTTCTGTTCCACAAAGAAACAAAAGTACATTGTGAAATACGTCTGCCTTTTTTTTTTGGGTGGCAAAAAAAACCCAAGTGTGCTCTGTCAGTAACGCTAGGTGTACAGCGTATTACAACCGTTCAAAAGTCTATGTAGATTACATCCATTGTTACATTTAATAACGATACTTTAGGCCTCAGTTCCTCATTTGCGCCTGCTCTATAACGTTTGCACATTCAGAATATTGGACATTCGTTTAAATTTTTCTGATCATATAGTTAATAAAAATCTGCAGTACTGTAGTTGTGACAAAGTTGCATATATACTATACAATATGCGCAAGACGAGCACTAAGGGACGGGGAAGTGGGCGTGCTGCTGATGGTGAACGCAGAGGCCATGGCACTGGTCGCGGTGAAACTGTGCCTGCTGGCAGAGCCCAAGAAACAAAGTCATCCAAAACTCCTAGCTTCATGTCACAGTTTGCAGGGCGGCTCAAGACACAACTCTTGTCGCCACACCAGTGCGAGCAGGTAGTCGGTTGGATTTCAGCTGATAATGCTTCCAGTCGGTTCAGCACCACCATCCTCTTCCACAAAGTCCAGTCTCAGTAGCCAAGAGTCTGGGCAACCACATCCTCACCCTGATCCTCCTTCCTCCCACCATGCAGAGTCTGGGCAAAGAACTAATCCCACATTGGGATATTCTGAGGAGCTCTTTTCATCATCGTTCCTTGGCTCGGGCCTCTCGCCAAGGCCGCTTGAAGTGTGACATGAGGAGATATTGTGCCCTGATTCTCAACCTATTGAGAAAACACAGTCTGAAGAAGATGACGGTGGGGACCGGCAACTAGCATCTCACGAGGTGCATGATGATGATGAGACATAGTTGCCAATAAGTCAAGGGCAACTAGTGTCTCAAGAGGTTGTGGATGAGGATGAGACGCAGTTAAGTCAGGTTCTTGTTAGTTCACCATGTCAGGAGGAGGACCAGAGTGAGGATGTGGAAGAGGAGATGGTGGACGATGAAATAGCTGACCCAACCTGGGAAGGTGGCAAGCCGAGCGAGGACAGCAGTACAGAGGGGGAGGGATCCGCAGCAGTGCAACAGGCTGGAAGAGGCAGCGGGGTGGCAAAAGGGAGAAGGCAGGCCACGCCAACCAGGCCCACAACTTTTCCCCGGAGCAGCCCCTTGCGGCAAGCTCCCTTGCCAAGGGTTAGGCGTTCCGCAGTCTGGCGCTTTTTTGAGGAAAGTGCTGACGATAAGCGTATTGTAATTTGTAACCTGTGCCGTACCAAGATGACCCAGCTGGGCATAAGCACCAGCAACCTGATCACCACCAGCATGATCCGCCACATGGCAGCAAAACACCCTAACAGGAGGGCCAAACGCCTGGGTACACGATCTGTGTCTGCAGGTCACACCACTGCCATCTCTTCCCCTCTGTTACCTTCTGTCCAAGACGCAGGCCCAGATGCCTCCCGCCCTGCACCTGGACCTTCGCAGGAACCATCAGCCAGCACGTCCACTTCAATGTCACAGCGCAGCGTTCAAATGTCCTTACCCCCGGCATTTGAACGCAAGCACAAATACCCTGACACCCACCACCCACAGGCCATAGCTCTAAGCACGCAACTTTCTAAATTTCTGGACTTGGAAATGTTGCCGTTTAGGCTGGTGGACACCGAGGCTTTTCGCAGCCTAATGGCGGCGGCTGTCCCTCGTTACGCAGTCCCCAGCCGCCACTATTTTTTCCGGTGTGCCATCCCCGCCTTACACCAGCATGTGTCAAGAAACATAACCCGTGCCCTGGTCATTTATTCTTCGGTCTGCTCTTCAGCAGAATGTCACATCAAGAATTTCATTTTTTCGACGGTCAGCTCTGCATAAGCATGTCACACTTATATTTTTTTTTAACGGTCTGCTCTTCAGCAGAATGTCACATCAAGAATTAATTATTTTGGACGGTCTGCTCGGCAGCAGCATGTGTCCCTTAAATTTTTTTTTGTCGGTCAGCTCGGCAGCAGCATGGAGTCCTATTCCATTATTTACAGCTGAAGTATTCAGGCGACCCAGCCTACTTTACTCTAATTTTTTAAAAGTTAACGCTTCGGGCCCCCGGGACACTCAGTTAAGAACATCAAGGAGGCGCCGAGAGGCAGGGGCTCGGACAGGCGGTAGCTCACCTCGCGGCGGACCGCCAGCTTGATCCCAAGATCCAACTCCGAGCTTTTTAACTGCAGCAACTTGGAGCTGGAACTCTTTTTTATTATAAATTTACAAAACTTCACAAGCAAATACATTTTGGTACAAAAACATAAGTCCCCAACTGGCCCAGCCTCACTCACGCCATCATTCACACTATTTACTAACCTAACAAAACAAAACACACCTAACCTACAAAACCTACTAAACCTACAAAACCTACTAAACCTAAAAGGGTAAACAAACTGAAACCTAACCGAGCCGGTCCGGCTGTAAAACACCCCTAAACCTAAAACAGAAAACATAGACTATTCATCATAAGCATAATAAAAAAATAAGGATAGACGAAACTCGCCAAACTAAAAATAGACGACCTCGTCATAATCAAAGCAAAGAGGCAAACTTTGCCATACTTAGCAATGTGTGGTTTTCGTTTTTTAAATTTTTTTTTTTTCACAAACCACACGAACACTACCAAAAATACTACGGAAAATACTACCGAAAATACTTAACTTAACATAACCTAAGCTATCCCTAACCCCTTACTACCTAAACCCTTCACTCTTCACCCAGGGCTGACCTCCGCCTCATGTCCCTATCATGTCCGCATAGTCCGAGGCCAGCCCTTCCTCCACCACCCACATCCAGCCCGTCGCCCCATGTCCTCCCGTGTCCGCATAGTCTAGGGCTGGATGCATGTCTCCCCACTCGCACTCAAAAGACCCTCCCCCCCACTCCCACCCAACCTAACTAACCCCACTTGCCCTACGCTAAACACAACATCCTAACTACATAACATCTTAACTACTACATGACTATACATAACATCATAACTATGCATAATATCCGAAGGCCCAAGTTCGGTCCTTTGCAGCCTTTTTGCAAAACCACTCTCAGATTCCAAAACAAAAATCTACAGTGATAGATCAGCCCACCAACGG
>ONZH01010591.1:0-34505 GCA_900303285.1 Rhinella marina
AAACGAAGGCAGCGCCACTTGTGTGGTATCAGCTGGGTGATGTATAGTATTAGAATAAGATGCGCTTACCCTTATTTGTTGTGAATAGCCACAACAAACTGTAGAGAGCCTTCTGGTTATTATTTAGAACCCACCAGCCTCAGGGGTTCTTCTTTAAGACTGCAGCCTGCGGTCCTCGGGTCCCTTAGGTAAAAGCCGTGCGGGATCTCGATAGTGGCAGTAATTTCAGAAGAAGAAGTTGGATCGCAATTTCAGCGGCGCTGTCTTTAAAGATGAAAATGACACTCTTGTAGTTGGTAAAGAGTGTTATATTTATTGATATTTATCGTCAACGCGTTTCGAGGGTATTGGCACTTCCCTCTTCGTCAGGACAATATTACAAGTTACACAAGCGTTCACACGCTACTTAAAATATGGGGTTGTTTTGGCGCGCAAGGGGAGCGGGGTGTGTTGGAGGTGTGTCCACCGCTGTGACGTCGCTGTTGGTATCACCCCAAATTTGGTTAGGTTTAAAATGATGGTATAAAATGTTAGCTGAATAAAAAAAAATAAAAGTATCCATACACATATGTGTCTCTTGTCTCTGTGATTGGGCGGAAGGCATCTATCTGTTGCAGTGACTGAATCATTGATATTAAGTATCGCAATGTTGCGAGACAGTATTCTATGGGATAATGGTCTACATTGTAGCTAATGGTATTGAGTAGTGTATTGTTGTAGGCCGATATTTTGTGGGATCGTGATCTACATTGTGGTGTAATGGTATTAAGGGGGATTTAACTAATTTATTCTTGCTCAATATAGATATTATATTACGGTCGTAGAGAGATATATAGGATATACCAACGTGCACTAAGGCAACTTCCAGTGGGTGTAAGCATAAATACATCCATGTGAATTCATACATATAGATGCATGTTGTGTGGTGGATCGCTGGAGAGATGTTCTTTTTATTTCATGATCGGCACACTCAGTGTTACCGTTTCGTGGATAGTCTCGCGGGATCTCGCTATGTTCTTTGGTGCTCTGCTGATACAGTATGAAGGGGGCAGGATATTAAGTGGGTATCATCTGTTTTGCACTCATGGTTGGCATGGGTTGTTTCTCTTTGATCTATTTTCCACATAGCTAAATGGATATATCTTCCGTATATGTTACTATGTGTAGTTACCTTGATATATAGACTACTTATTCATGTTTTCTATATATTAGTACATATTAATTGCTGGTATCTATTCAAGGGTTCTTACAGTATGGTTTCATTTAGTTCATTGAGTCCATAGGGTGTCAGGGTGTTTAGTTGGTAGATCCAATATATTTCACGTTTTTGCAACATGTTGAACCTATTGTAGGGATTGTATGGAATCTGATCAATCGGGGTGATTTTTATTGAATGCTCTTGTTTATCTTTAGTTGTGGCACAGTGTCTAGAGAGTCCGTGTTTATTGTAGAGGCGTTTTATATTGTACCTGTGTTGGTTTAGTCTACAGTGAAGGGGCTGTGTGGTGCGGCCTACATATTGTAGGCCGCATTGACACTCTATTACATATATAACATATGATGATTGGCAGTTAAGATTTTGTTTTATGTGAAATGTTGTTCCATTTGTATTCGATTTAAAGTATTTTTGTGCATGAGTGATCACCTTGCAGCATAGGCAGCGGGTGTTGTTACAGCGATAGCTTCCTGTTTTTTGTTGTGATATGTAATTTTTATTCTTATTCTCTTTTACTCCCTTATGTTGTTGTAGTATGCTGGGGGCTATAAGGTTTTTTACTGTGGGGGCTCTCCGATAGGTGATCATTGGTTTTTTTGGGAGATATTTTGATAAGTAGGGGTCTCGTATTAGAATGTGCCAGTATTTCTCCATTATTTTTCTGATTTGATTGTTTGAGGTACTATATTGAGTTATTAAATTGATATATTCCCTAGGGGTTTCGTCCTTTTTACTGGGAATTAGGCAGTCGATTTGGGTGGTTTTTTCACATTTTTTGTATGCATCTGTGATCAGTTTTTTTGGGTAATTTTTTTCCTTGAATCTGGTATTAAGGATTTTTGCCTGCTCTTTGTATTCAATAGGGTCAGTACAATTTCGCCTAATGCGTTTATATTGGCTGTATGGTATGTTACTGAGCCATTTTTTATGGTGGAAACTAGAGAAATGAATATAGCTATTTGTATCCACAGGTTTGAAATAGGTTTTAGTTGTTATTGTTTTTTCTATGGGGGTAATGACAATATCAAGGAATTCTATGTTGGTTTTGCTATAATTAAGGGTGAAAGAGATGCCCCAGTCAGTACTATTTAGGTATTCACAAAAAAGCTTTGCTGAATGTTCATCCCCGTCCCAGATTATGAATAGATCATCAATATATCTTCGGTAGTGTATTATGTTATTTTTAAAGGTTGAGTTGTCCCAGATGTGTGTTTTTTCGAATTCCCCCATGAATAAATTTGCGAAGGACGGGGCCACCTTCGTTCCCATCGCGGTCCCACGTTGCTGATGGAATGTGTTATTGTTATATATGAAGTAGTTATTTTTGAGGATAAAATCTAGGCCTTTGATCAGGAAATTGATTTGTGGTATTTTTAGGGATTTATCTCTTGATAGGCAGTCAAACACACATTTTTCCCCTAATTCATGAGGTATGTTTGTGTATAATGCTGTAACATCTAGAGTAAGGAGGGCTAGAGAGGATTGCCATGTTATATTTTGTAATTCTGTTATAAGTTGTCTAGAGTCTTTGAGATAACTTGGTAGTTGTTGTACATACGGTTGAAGGTATAGGTCAAGGAAGTGGGACAGGTTACTAGTTGCACAATTAGTGTTTGATATTATAGGGCGGCCTGGTGGTTTCTCTATGTTCTTGTGTATTTTAGGGAGGTAATAAAAATATGGTGTACAAGGTGTTTGGGGAGTAGAAATTTCTTCTCCTTTTTGTTTATATAGTTGTTTTCAAATGCTGTTTTTATTAGTGTGTTTAGTTCTCTCAAAACCATTGGGAAAGGGTTGTCTGCAATTTTTTTGTAATATATCGTGTCACTCAGTATGTTTTGTGCTTCATCTTCATATTGGGAGTAGTCTAGGATTACGATGCCCCCTCCCTTGTCTGCTGGTTTGATTACTATATTTGAGTTTTTCTGAAGGTTTTTAAGTGCCCTCTGTTCCATTGTTTTTAGGTTTTTGGAGGTTGTTTGTGTTCTTTATTTTCGGATAATACTTTGAGCTCAGAGGAGACTAGGTCAAAAAAAGTGGGGATTATGTACCCTTCATTCTGGGTGGGGAAGAAATTCGATCTCGGTCGGATGTCTTGGTGTCTGTATGTGGTTGCCATTAGATCTGTTTCAGTATTATCTATGTTTTCTGGTTCTGAGTTCTTGTGTTTCTCGATTTCAAAATGGCGTTTGATTGTAAGGTTTCTTCTAAATTTCTGTATGTCAATGAATAGCTCTAATTGGTTGACTTTATTTGTTGGACAGAAGGATAAGCCTTTTCTAGTAGGCTTGTTTCATAGGGGGATAATTTGTATTGTGACAAATTGAATATTTTCACTGTTGAGGGTTTTTTTCTGTTATTTTGTGGGGAGGTTGTTTGTGTGCTATTTGCAATTTTATTCTCTAATATTTTCCTTTTTTGTGCTCCTCCTCTATTGCCCGTGTTCTAGTTTTTCTTTTTCTTTGGGTGGGCTTGAAATATTGTGTGATCTGGTAGTTTAATTTGATTGGTGAGATTATTGGTGGAGGAGTGACCTCCTGAAATATGGCAGGCCCTAAAAAAAGGCACTATCCCTTTGCAATCGGTGTTAGTGTTATCGATGGTGATCACAGAGGTGGGGGAGTTTGTTTGGCCACTAATTTCTTTGCCCGCCTTATTTTCCGTTTGATGGGTAGAGATTTGAGGAAGGATCATGCTTTCAATTTTGTCTCGTCGATCCTGTTTGTTCTCTATAGTTTGTGTTGGGGTAAGATGTAGTGTGATGTCATTCAAATTTATGAGCATCGAGGTGTCTCCGTATTTTTCTGTTTGTGTGGAGTTGTGGTTTTATTCTCTGTCTTATGGTTGTATTTAGACAGTCGGTCTCTGGAGGCAAGGTACTTTTCTCTAAGGGCTCTGAATTTATCAAGGAACTCGTCTGTGGGGAGGTCATTGATGTTTGTATCTGGCTTTTTTATGTCTGACTTTTTTATTATTGCAGTGGTGGATTCTTCTGTTCCCAAGGGGTCAAGGGTAATCTTTGGTATCTGTATATTGTGGATAACTGAGGTGGATGGTATATTTTGTTGAGTAATTAGTGGTAGATTTCCCTTTTTGTCGGGTTTATGAATGGACTGGGTTTGGGAGTCTCCCTTATTTGATATTAGCTCTCTATCCTGTGTATGTTGATTCTTGTGATGATTTGGTTTGCTGTAGTGGGTATTGGAAAAGGATCTACCCTTTTGTATATTTGAAGTATATTTGTTGTTGTATCTGGATTTGTACATGGGGTAACTAGTTTTGTTTGTTTTATCTTGATCCTGTGTTGTGCCGTCGGTAAATTTTGTACTCTCGTAACCCTGGTTTGGGGGGTATGTTCTATTATGTTTCCCTTTCCATGTGCGGTAATTTCCTGATTTTTTGTCATTCCTATCTCTCTGTAATTTTTTTGATTTTTTGGCTATAATGTCAGTTTCCATGTGGTTGATCCTATTTGTGAGATTTTGATTGATGGAGGGAAAGTTTGGGTGAGTAGAGAACTGTTTTAATGTTACTATGTTTGTTTCGATGTCCTGTGTATATTTATCTGACAGAGCTTTTCTTTTGTTTAATAGTAGGCGCATCAGGCCTGCGGAACATTGATCTAGGTAGTCATTCCACTCATAGCTAAAAGTATGGTCCTCGCTGAAGGTGGGTGGAATGGCTATCCTGAGACCCCTGGGTGCCAGGTTCTCATATAGGTATATATTCAGGAACATTACATCTAGTTGGTGAAACAGTTCGTCTTTCAAATTGTTTTCAAAAGTCCTGAAGATGTCTAACATTTGTTTGGTGTCATCATCATTGTAAGATTTTTGTGGTTTATCGCTATTGTCAAGTTCTTGATACAGACCTTGTTCGGTTGTGTATCTGTTTACCAAATTCTGTCTTTGTGATGTACGGCTCCCGAAGTATTCCATTATCTATGGCTTCCGGGATGAGAGGCTTGATACCAGTCACTTTAGGCTGCTGAACCTTCTGGTTGTAGGGAATGCCTACTCCGGGTTGGCAGTTCTGCTGCTGATTCCGGTGTGTTATGAAAAGAAAAAAGGGAAACGAAGGCAGCGCCACTTGTGTGGTATCAGCTGGGTAATGTATAGTATTAGAATAAGATGCGCTTACCCTTATTTGTTGTGAATAGCCACAACAAACTGTAGAAAGCCTTCTGGTTATTGTATAGAACCCACCAGCCTCAGGGGTTCTTCTTTAAGACTGCAGCCTGCGGTCCTCGGGTCCCTTAGGTAAAAGCCGTGCGGGATCTCGATAGTGGCAGTAATTTCAGAAGAAGAAGTTGGATCGCAATTTCAGCGGCGCTGTCTTTAAAGATGAAAATGACACTCTTGTAGTTGGTAAAGAGTGTTATATTTATTGATATTTATCGTCAACGCGTTTCGAGGGTATTGGCACTTCCCTCTTCGTCAGGACAATATTACAAGTTACACAAGCGTTCACACGCTACTAAAAATGGGTTGTTTTGGCGCGCAAGGGGACGGGTGTGTGGAGGTGTGTCCACCGCTGTGACGTCGCTATTGTATCACCCCAAATATGGTTTTCTAAAATAATGGTATAAAATATTACTGAATTAAAAAAAAAAAAAAAATAAAAGTATCCAACACATATGTGCTCTTGTCTCTGTGATTGGGCGGAAGGCATCTATCTGTTGCAGTGACTGAATCATTGATATTAAGTATCGCAATGTTGCGAGACAGTATTCTATGGGATAATGGTCTACATTGTAGCTAATGGTATTGAGTAGTGTATTGTTGTAGGCCGATATTTTGTGGGATAGTGATCTACATTGTGGTTAATGGTTTTCAAGAGGGATTTAAACAATTTATTCTTGCTCAATATAGATATTATATTACGGTCGTAAGAGATGTATAGGATATACCAAACGTGCACTAAGGCAACTTCCAGTGGGTGTAAGCATAAATACATTCCATGTGAATTTCATACATATAGATGCATGTTGTGTGGTGGATCGCTGAGAGATGTTCTTTTTATTTCATGATCGCACACTCCCAGTGTTACCGTTTCGTGGATAGTCTCGCGGGATCTCGCTATGTTCTTTGTTGCTCTGCTGATCAGTATGAAGGGGCAGGATATTAAGTGAGTATCATCTGTTTTGCACTCATGGTTGGCATGGGTTGTTTCTCTTTGATCTATTTTCCACATAGCTAAATGGATATATCTTCTGTATATGTTACTATGTGTAGTTACCTTAATATATAGACTACTTATTCATGTTTTCTATATATTAGTACATATTAATTGCTGGTATCTATTCAAGGGTTCTTACAGTATGGTTTCATTTAGTTCATTGAGTCCATAGGGTGTCAGGGTGTTTAGTTGGTAGATCCAATATATTTCACGTTTTTGCAACATGTTGAACCTATTGTAGGGATTGTATGGAATCTGATCAATCGGGGTGATTTTTATTGAATGCTCTTGTTTATCTTTAGTTGTGGCACAGTGTCTAGAGAGTCCGTGTTTATTGTAGAGGCGTTTTATGATCAACCACATGGAACCACATGGAAACTGACATTATAGCCAAAAAATCAAAAAAACTACAGAGAGATAGGAATGACAAAAAATCAGGAAATTACCGCACATGGAAAGGGAAACATAATAGAACATACCCCCCAAACCAGGGTTACGAGAGTACAAAATTTACCGACGGCACAACACAGGATCAAGATAAAACAAACAAAACTAGTTACCCCATGTACAAATCCAGATACAACAACAAATATACTTCAAATATACAAAAGGGTAGATCCTTTTCCAATACCCACTACAGCAAACCAAATCATCACAAGAATCAACATACACAGGATAGAGAGCTAATATCAAATAAGGGAGACTCCCAAACCCAGTCCATCCATAAACCCGACAAAAAGGGAAATCTACCACTAATTACTCAACAAAACATACCATCCACCTCAGTTATCCACAATATACAGATACCAAAGATTACCCTTGACCCCTTGGGAACAGAAGAATCCACCACTGCAATAATAAAAAAGTCAGACATAAAAAAGCCAGATACAAACATCAATGACCTCCCCACAGACGAGTTCCTTGATAAATTCAGAGCCCTTAGAGAAAAGTACCTTGCCTCCAGAGACCGACTGTCTAAATACAACCATAAGACAGAGAATAAAACCACAACTCCACACAAACAGAAAAATACGGAAGACACCTCGATGCTCATAAATTTGAATGACATCACACTACATCTTACCCCAACACAAACTATAGAGAACAAACAGGATCGACGAGACAAAATTGAAAGCATGATCCTTCCCCAAATCTCTACCCATCAAACGGAAAATAAGGCAGGGCAAAGAAATTAGTGGCCAAACAAACTCCCCCACCTCTGTGATCACCATTGATAACACTAACACCGATTGCAAAGGGATAGTTGCCTTTTTTAGGGCCTGCCATATTTCAGGAGGTCACTCCTCCACCAATAATCTCACCAATCAAATTAAACTACCAGATCACACAATATTTCAAGCCCACCCAAAGAAAAAGAAAACTAGAACACGGGGCAATAGAGGAGGAGCACAAAAAAGGAAAATATTAGAGAATAAAATTGCAAATAGCACAAAAACAACCTCCCCACAAAATAACAGAAAAAAACCCTCAACAGTGAAAATATTCAATTTGTCACAATACAAATTATCCCCCTATGAAACAAGCCTACTAGAAAAAGGCTTATCCTTCTGTCCAACAAATAAAGTCAACCAATTAGAGCTATTCATTGACATACAGAAATTTAGAAGAAACCTTACAATCAAACGCCATTTTGAAATCGAGAAAAACAAGAACTCAGAACTAGAAAACATAGATAATACTGAAACAGATCTAATGGCAACCACATACACCAAGACATCCGACCGAGATCGAATTTCTTCCCCACCCAGAATGAAGGGTACATAATCCCCACTTTTTTTGACCTAGTCTCCTCTGAGCTCAAAGTATTATCCGAAAATAAAGAACACAAACAACCTCCAAAAAACCTAAAAACAATGGAACAGAGGGCACTTAAAAACCTACAGAAAAACTCAAATATAGTAATCAAACCAGCAGACAAGGGAGGGGGCATCGTAATCCTAGACTACTCCCAATATGAAGATGAAGCACAAAACATACTGAGTGACACGATATATTACAAAAAAATTGCAGACAACCCTTTCCTAATGGTTTTGAGAGAACTAAACACACTAATAAAAACAGCATTTGAAAACAACTATATAAACAAAAAGGAGAAGAAATTTCTACTCCCCAAAACACCTTGTACACCATATTTTTATTACCTCCCTAAAATACACAAGAACATAGAGAAACCACCAGGCCGCCCTATAATATCAAACACTAATTGTGCAACTAGTAACCTGTCCCACTTCCTTGACCTATACCTTCAACCGTATGTACAACAACTACCAAGTTATCTCAAAGACTCTAGACAACTTATAACAGAATTACAAAATATAACATGGCAATCCTCTCTAGCCCTCCTCACTCTAGATGTTACAGCATTATACACAAACATACCTCATGAATTAGGGGAAAAATGTGTGTTTGACTGCTTATCAAGAGATAAATCCCTAAAAATACCACAAATCAATTTCCTGATCAAAGGCCTAGATTTTATCCTCAAAAATAACTACTTCATATATAACAATAACACATTCCATCAGCAACGTGGGACCGCGATGGGAACGAAGGTGGCCCCGTCCTTCGCAAATTTATTCATGGGGGAATTTGAAAAAAACACACATCTGGGACAACTCAACCTTTAAAAATAACATAATACACTACCGAAGATATATTGATGATCTATTCATAATCTGGGACGGGGATGAACATTCAGCAAAGCTTTTTTGTGAATACCTAAATAGTACTGACTGGGGCATCTCTTTCACCCTTAATTATAGCAAAACCAACATAGAATTCCTTGATATTGTCATTACCCCCATAGAAAAAACAATAACAACTAAAACCTATTTCAAACCTGTGGATACAAATAGCTATATTCATTTTTCTAGTTTCCACCATAAAAAATGGCTCAGTAACATACCATACAGCCAATATAAACGCATTAGGCGAAATTGTACTGACCCTATTGAATACAAAGAGCAGGCAAAAATCCTTAATACCAGATTCAAGGAAAAAAATTACCCAAAAAAACTGATCACAGATGCATACAAAAAATGTGAAAAAACCACCCAAATCGACTGCCTAATTCCCAGTAAAAAGGACGAAACCCCTAGGGAATATATCAATTTAATAACTCAATATAGTACCTCAAACAATCAAATCAGAAAAATAATGGAGAAATACTGGCACATTCTAATACGAGACCCCTACTTATCAAAATATCTCCCAAAAAAACCAATGATCACCTATCGGAGAGCCCCCACAGTAAAAAACCTTATAGCCCCCAGCATACTACAACAACATAAGGGAGTAAAAGAGAATAAGAATAAAAATTACATATCACAACAAAAAACAGGAAGCTATCGCTGTAACAACACCCGCTGGGTCCACTCATGCACAAAAATACTTTAAATCGAATACAAATGGAACAACATTTCACATAAAACAAAATCTGAACTGCCAATCATCATATGTTATATATGTAATAGAGTGTCAATGCGGCCTACAATATGTAGGCCGCACCACACAGCCCCTTCACTGTAGACTAAACCAACACAGGTACAACATAAAACGCCTCTACAATAAACACGGACTCTCTAGACACTGTGCCACAACTAAAGATAAACAAGAGCATTCAATAAAAATCACCCCGATTGATCAGATTCCATACAATCCCTACAATAGGTTCAACATGTTGCAAAAACGTGAAATATATTGGATCTACCAACTAAACACCCTGACACCCTATGGACTCAATGAACTAAATGAAACCATACTGTAAGAACCCTTGAATAGATACCAGCAATTAATATGTACTAATATATAGAAAACATGAATAAGTAGTCTATATATTAAGGTAACTACACATAGTAACATATACAGAAGATATATCCATTTAGCTATGTGGAAAATAGATCAAAGAGAAACAACCCATGCCAACCATGAGTGCAAAACAGATGATACCCACTTAATATCCTGCCCCCTTCATACTGTATCAGCAGAGCACCAAAGAACATAGCGAGATCCCGCGAGACTATCCACGAAACGGTAACACTGAGTGTGCCGATCATGAAATAAAAAGAACATCTCTCCAGCGATCCACCACACAACATGCATCTATATGTATGAATTCACATGGATGTATTTATGCTTACACCCACTGGAAGTTGCCTTAGTGCACGTTGGTATATCCTATACATCTCTCTACGACCGTAATATAATATCTATATTGAGCAAGAATAAATTAGTTAAATCCCTCTTAAAACCATTACACCACAATGTAGATCACTATCCCACAAAATATCGGCCTACAACAATACACTACTCAATACCATTAGCTACAATGTAGACCATTATCCCATAGAATACTGTCTCGCAACATTGCGATACTTAATATCAATGATTCAGTCACTGCAACAGATAGATGCCTTCCGCCCAATCACAGAGACAAGAGACACATATGTGTATGGATACTTTTATTATTTTTTTTTTTTTATTCAGCTAATATTTTATACCATTATTTTAAACCCAACCAAATTTGGGGTGATACCAATAGCGACGTCACAGCGGTGGACACACCTCCAACACACCCCGCTCCCCTTGCGCGCCAAAACAACCCCATATTTTAAGTAGCGTGTGAACGCTTGTGTAACTTGTAATATTGTCCTGACGAAGAGGGAAGTGCCAATACCCTCGAAACGCGTTGACGATAAATATCAATAAATATAACACTCTTTACCAACTACAAGAGTGTCATTTTCATCTTTAAAGACAGCGCCGCTGAAATTGCGATCCAACTTCTTCTTCTGAAATTACTATCTACATAAAGGGAAGCACACATTCATCTCAAATAAAAGTCTAGATCCTTAGATCAGGAATAGAACAGACATTTATAAGACATTTCATCATTTTCCCAAATTCTTATGAAAATATGCATTGAACTAACTGTACCAATTTATTATATATTTTTGGAGTCGGTCCATTTTATAACAACTCCAACTCCGACTCCAACTCCACCAAAATAGATACCGACTCTGACTCCACTACTCAGACTCCACAGCCCTGATTTTCACACTTTTCTGGCCGAGGCCAATGAATGGATCTAGCTTGGGTCAAGGTGACTCATCTTGACATTATTGCTGTCTGCCTGCCTACTGTCATTTTGCCTGCCCACCTTCATGTTCCATATGGCTACTGCTGCCTTCATGCCACTGCAGCCATCATGCCACTGCTGCTGTCTGTCTGCCACCACCACTACAGCTGCTTTTCCTCTCTGCTAATCCCCTGCTACCATCACCATTAAAGCTATCCATCCGCCATTACTACTACTACTCATAAACAGTTAACCTACTGCCTTTTATGTTCCAGGCTATGTTGCTACTGCTGCCACAACTGTTTTTGCTACATGCCGCTATTACCTAACTTGTTCCTCACTGTACTCCTGCTGCTCTCAATGAATTCTTATAGACTTGTTTAGAAGGTTTCACTTTTTCTTCTGATAATTATCACTTGTACGCTCATTCTGCCCCAATAAGACATAATTGGATGATTGTTCCTAACAAGCCACTTTTTCTTCTGACAAGTAACACTTGTGCGTGTCATATAGGCAGGCATTCTGCCTCCCTGAGAGCATAATTTTTGGATGCTTGGTCCCCAAACAAGCCACTGTTTTTTTCCCATAACAAAGTTTGTTTAAACGCCATCTCCCCCGATAAGAGACAATTCTTGGATAATTTGGAATATTTAAAAGCATAACACATGTGCGCATTGGTATTTTACGCTGTTTTGTTCACTACTGCCATCAAACATGTGTTGACCTATAGCTAAATATGTCAGTGATATTATTTGCTATTGCTGTCATTGTGCCTTAGGTTGGGGGAAAGTAAATGCAAATATTCATAGAACAATTAACAGAAAGAGAGAATATCTTTTCCTAGGAGAAAAGAGGGTATAATATACCAATATTCAGAGCATTTAGAGCAATGGGTAGAATCTATTTAGGTCCAAACCAAACTTTTTCATAAATTCAGCAAACCTAAAATATGGTAATCCAAATCTCAAAACGTTCATTCATCTTTAAAATTTATTCTAAAATGTCCTATATTTTAACACACTATCCACCTTTTAAACTTTTTTTTTTGGTTAGAATTTGTATCTGTTCTCAAAGGATTCTAAAAACATGAAAGACTATAATAGGACCTATACAGCAGACAGTTACAACACAGTATGGGATTAAGCAGTGTTTATGCTTCCTCACCAATAAAGACCTAATCATAGTACTGAATAAAATGAAATATAAAAAGGGTTAACTATGTTACCATCTAGACTTGGGTTTCCCGGAGTGGTGACCTCATTCCGGGTGAGCCATTTTTTCATTAAAGGCATATTGGCTTATATATTCTCCCACCCATACATAAACCAGCCCTGACATCATAATACATATGAATGGGCTAGAGAAAGGTACATTCACTACTATCCTTTTCTCAGAACTAGTCACAAAGCCTAATCCTTACTTTGAATTTCAAAACCTATGATACAAATACCCTCAGTATGACTCAGACAGATTTAATGGTTCAATTCAACTCAAAACAGCAAACTGTACTATTGGTAAGATTTGATAACTCTTTTGGTACAGTACACATGGTTTTGAAAAATAAACACCAAAGTGACACAAAAATGTGACTTGAAAAAAAAAACTGCTCTAAAAAGGAAAACATAAGCATAGACATCCACCACTCTGCTCTTAAGAACATATGCAAAGTGGGTTACCATCTCCACGTGGTGGAATTATTACCATGAACATTGAGTTTTTCACTAAATGTTCCTACCAAAGTCTGATAATTATTGCTTCAGCATTTTAGAATTTTTGTTTGATCGTTTATTTAACAATCTGTTAAGTACTTAAAGGATCACTGAGTTTTCAGAAAACTTTTGATAAGTCATAGAGACGTATCAAAGCTTTTGATTGGTGTGGGTCTGATGCAAAATAGGGGCCATGTGTTTCAGGCCTTTCAGATGCTCCAAAGACAGTATCCATTGTGTTTTTCAACATAGTGGTCCAGTTACACAGTTGTGAGGTGGCAACAGCATTGGCAATAACAGCACAAGATGGTGGGTGTCAGTAGGAGAACATAGCAGCAGTGGCAGAAGGTGTGCAGCATCAGGGGGGTAGCAGCATCAGAATAATGTCTGAAGCAGGTGGCCAGAAGAAACAGGTCTTTTTTTCCACAAAGTTTGGGTGTGGCACCCAGAATGATCTATTCTGCTGCATCAGGCACTGGCGTATGGAAATCATGGCTGATTCAAACCTGATTCATCTTCACAAAGGTCAATCTCTCCACATTTTAGCTGGAAAGGTGAGTTCTCCATGGGGTAACTATGCCCCCCACTGCAGTAAACACCCGCTCTGTTGCCACATTACTGGTCGGGCAGGGAAGCTTGTCCAGGGCAAACACGGCCAGTTGCAGTGACAAATCAATTTTGGCTGCCCAGTAGTTGAGGGGATCTAGGATGTGGGGTGGCAAGGTGCAGTCCAAGTATGCCACTACCTGCCCCCACCCACCCTCCAGCAGTCATGGCAATGGAACATGAGCGCAGAGGGCCAGAGCTTCCTGAGGCTGGACAGTGGCCAACTGACTAAATAGGATGTCTTGATAGTAGTTGTGTTTATCCTCCCTCTCAGCCGGTGGAAAAAAGGCCCCCATTTTGGAGCGATAGCGAGGGTCTAATATGGTGGAGATCCAGTAGTAATCCCTCTGCCAAATGGTGATAATACAGCTGTCACTAGGCAAGCAACTCAGCATGCATCTGGCTATTTGCAGAAGGTACTCGGAGGGACTCCCCGCCTCCATCTCCACTGCATACTGCCACTGTGTGTCAGGGTCATCTGCCTGGTATTCATGCTCCTCTCCTGTCACTTGTGCAGAAAAATCACCCATTTTTGTATTAATTGCTTGTGTGTGAATGTCCTTCTCCTCCTTCACTTCAGCCCCCTGTCACGGACGTTCCTGTGACAGGTAACAGGAGGTCTGTCAGATTGGCAACACGTGCTATGATCTGACATGTTTTCCTTTTTTGTTGTTGATATTTACCACACCCTTTTCCCTCAGGTGTTCCTGGTGTGGTAATTGTCCCTCCCCTATTTATTGCTTCTTCTACCACAATTCCTTGTGGTTTATAACTTCAGTTGTTGTTGTGGTGAGCTGGAGTTTGGTTCTCAGCTGAGATCCTGGAGCCTCCATTTCTTCATTGAAAGATAAGTTTCCTTTTCCCTTCTGTTTGTTTCGTTACTTTTCCCTGTTGTTTTGCTATTAGGCCTGAGGCAGACTCCTGTTCATCCTTCCTTTTGGAGGAACAGGTAGACTTATTCCTTTCATTAGTTCCAGGGTCCTATAGGGTCAGTTTGGTGTTTAGGTTCCTGTGTATGAACTTGCCTACCTTTGAGGCCTGTTCATACTGGTAGATAGACAGGAATTGAGCCAGGGTTTCCTTTAGGAAGTGTCCATTTTCCTTCCTTAGTTTCTAGGCCTAATCTCCTTTCCCTCCTACGCTCGGTTTGATTTCCCCCCCACACCTGAGCGTGACACCCCCACAGAGCTCAGGTGGCCATGAGATGTAGGCGCCACATCTCCTGTCCCCTGGCTAGACAGATTTAGCAACATCTGTTCCAGGACATGAAGCAGTGAAATCACGCATGAGCTGCCACTGGCTAATGTAGAAGTTAAACAGGGGAGTGCTCCTGTCTGCCTGTATCAAGAAATTGTTTATGGCCTTCCTCTGCTCATATAGTTGGTCCAACATGTAGAGGGTGGAGTTCCAACAGGTGGAAACATCGCATCTCAGGCAATGTTGTGGAATGCTATTTTGCCTTTGCAGCTCAAGGAGGGCATGCTTTGTAGAGTAAGAGTGGCTGAAGTGCATGCACAATTTCCTGGCCATTTTCATGATGTATTTCAGTTGGGTGGAAGACTTCAGGAACTGCTTTACAACCAGATTAAAGATGTGCGCCTTGCAGGGCACATGGCTCAGCCCTCCTTGACGTAGTGCCGACGCAATGTTGTACTACTGTTGATGATCATGGTTCCGATTTTTAGTTGGTGAGGAGAGAGCCAGGATTTGATTTCCTCTTGAAGAACGCAGAGCAGTTCCTCCCTGGTATGACTCAGTTCGCCCAGGCATACCAGGTGCAGAACAGCGTGACACTGCCGTGCTGTGCATAGGCGGTATGGTGGAGGAGCACTCCGAATTGTGCCTGCAGTGGAGGCTGAGGACAAGTTGGAGGATGAGGAGGCAGAGGAGGACATTGGCAGAGGATTCACAGCTTGAGAACACAGAGGCAGCAGTGCTGTTACCTCGCACATTTTGTGGTGTGGCTGAGCAGGAACCACATTTACCCAGTGGGCCGTAAAGGACATATATTGTCCTTGAACAGAGACCCCGAGCAGAGCGGGCACCATAGCCGGGTTGCCTGCTGTTTCCTATAGCAAACAAACGCGGCTGATGTCCGCAACCAGCAGTAATGCCGATCGTGGACATTTAACCCCTCAGATAACACCAGAAGCACTCAATTCCAGTGTTGCTCTGGCTCCCCCGTGTGGCGATCGGAGGAGCCGGAGCATGACTGCAGCAGCCCCTGCCTTTGTGAATGGCAGGAGGCTGCTGCATAGTATTTCCTATGGGGCCCTTTCCTGTAATAGGGCTCCATAGGAAACTAGTAAACGGAAAAAAAGCGTCAAAATGGCTGATTTGCTGTTTTTGGTTACTTTATTTTCTAAAAAAATTAAATAAAAAGTGATCAAAAAGTCATATACACCCCAGAATGGTATCAATGAAAAGTTCAGATTACCCCACAAAAAATGAGCCCCCATAAAGCTCCATACACATAAATACCAAAAAGTTATAGGGGTGAAAATATGGCGACAAAAAAAATAATTTTTTCCATCTTTATATCAAAACACAAGAAAAACTATACATATTAGATATCGCCGGATTCGTACTGACCTGTACAATGAAAATAACTGGTCAGTTTTATTGCACATCGAATGTCGTAAATAAAAAAACCCGTAAAACTGTGGCGGAATTGCTTTTTTTTTTGCAATTTCACACGATTTGGAATTTTTCTCCCGCTTCCCACTACATCATATGCAATATTAAATGGTGGTATTAGAAAGTACAACTTGTCCCGCAAAAAACAAGCCCTCATACAGCTATGTGAACAGAAAAATAAAATAAGTTATAGCTCTGTCAAGGCAGGGAGCTCAAAACAAAAACCCCAAAACAAAAAAACCCTCAAGGGGTGAAAGGGTTAAACAGCTGATTGGTGGAGGTGCTGACAGTCAGGCCCCAGCCGATTTGATATTGATGACCTATCCTGAGGATGGATAGGTCATCAATATAACAAAAGTGGAAAACCCCTATAATGCTCATGGTAATAATTTGATCACTTGGAGATATGGCTCTATGACTTACCAAAAATTGTCTGAAAACTCGATGACCCTTTAACATATAAACGTGTTAAACATTTCTCAATAAACGTGTTAAACATTTCTCTATATAACTATGTAGGGACCTCAATAAATGTGTTAAACATTTCTCTATATAACTATGTAGGGAATCTCAGGGAATCTCTAGCTCTTTGTCAGTAAAACTAAATCCCTAGCCTTTTTAAAATATAACATGAAATTAATCCTCACAGAATGTCGGATCTAGTTAGAGTAACAAAAAAGAGGAAATGATTAGAGATGAGCGAGCACTAAAATGCTTGGGTGCTCGTTATTCGAGACAAACTTTTCCCGATGCTCGGGTGCTCGTTTTCAGTAACGAACTCCATTGAAGTCAATGGGAGACTCGAGCATGTTTTGCAGGGGACCAAGGCTCTGCCTAGGGAAGGCTGGGTGAAAACCTGGAAACATCAGAAAATGATGGAAACACCACGGAAATGGACAGGAAACAGAAGGGGCAGCATGGATGGATGCCTCTGAGGCTGCCTAATCCCACAATTACCCCAAATTCTCCTGCAACAGCCTGGTGGTTACCCTCATGGCAATTGTGCTCACCCAGACCAAGAAAGGCGAGGCACATACCCATCACATGTTAGGGAAGCACCCAACTAGGTGCAAAGAAAAATTGTTTAGAGAGAGGGCCTGTAGGTGGGCCTCCGAAAAAATTGTTTGGAGAGAGGGCCTGTAGGTGGACCTCCGGAAAAATTGTTTGGAGAGTGGGCCTGTAGGTGGACCTCCGGAAAAATTGTTTACAGAGAGGGCCTGTAGGTGGACCTCCGGAAAAATTGTGGTAAAAGAGTGCTAGTTGGACCTCTAAAAAATGGCGTTTTTTGGGTCAACGTTAGGCAAAGACGACAAGGAGGAGGAGGAGTAGGAGGAGTAGAGAAGAGGAATCGGATACATAAGTAATGTTAATCTTTAGCTGCTTTCCCCCGGAGGAGATTTGAATTCCGGTGAAATCCAGGCTTTGTTCATTTTAATAAGCGTCAGCCTGTCAGCGCTGTCAGTTGACAGGCGTGTACGCTTATCGGTGATGATGCCACCAGCTGCACTGAATACCCGCTCTGACAACACGCTAGCGGCAGGACAGGCCAGCACCTCCAAGGCGTACAGCGCCAGTTCAGGCCACGTGTCACGCTTTGAAACACAGTAGTTGTATGGAGCAGAGTGATCGGTCCTGATGTTGGTATGGTCAGCTAGGTATTCCCTCACCATCTTTCTGTAAAGCTCACCCCTACTCTGCCTAGACTGGGGACAGGTGACAGTGTCTTGCTGGGGTGACATAAAACTGGCAAAGGCCTTGGAGAGCGTTCCCCTGCCAGTGCTGGACAAGCTGCCTGCTCGCCTCCTCTCCCCCGCTACTTGGCCCACAGAACCATGCCCTCTGCCGCTAGGAGCGTCAGATGGGAAGGATTGTTTCAGCTTGTGCACCAGGGCCTGTTGATATTGATTTACTCTCATACTCCTTTCCTCTACAGGGATGAGAGTGGAAAGGTTCTGCTTGTATCGTGAACACCCAGTAATCGGTGTTTGAAAAAATGCTTCTAACGCGAGGGTCACGGGTTAGGCAGCCTAACATGAAGTCTGCCATGTGCGCCAGAGTCCCAACACGCAAGAATTCCCTCTCCTCACTGGCTTGACTCTCCATTTCCTCCTCCTCCTCCTCCAAGTCCTCCTCTTCAGCCCATACACGCTCAACAGTTAAGAAGGACTTAGCACTGGTACCCTCTTCTGTCTCGCCGACATTCTCCTCCTCTTCCTCCTCATCCTCATCCCCCTCCTCCGATACGCGCTGAGAAACAGACCGGAGGGTGCTCTGGCTATCAAGCGACGTATCTTCCTCCACCGTCTCTTGTGACAAGCGCAAAGCATCCGACTTGATGCTGAGCAGTGAGTTTTTCAACAGGCAAAGCAGCGGGCTGGTGAGGCTGATAATGGCGGCATCGCCGCTGACCATCTGTGTTGACTCCTCAAAGTTGCTCAACACCTGGCAGATATCAGACATCCACGTCCACTCCTCATTGTAGACTTGAGGAATCTGAGTGACCCGACTACCAGTTCTGGTGGAAGTTGACATCTGGCAGTCTACAATCGCTCTGCGCTGCTGGTAAACTCTGGATAACATGTTTAATGTCGAATTCCATTTTGTGGGCACGTCACACAACAGTCGGTGAGCGGGCAGTTGTAGGTGGCGCTGCGCTGCCCTGAGAGTGGCAGCATCTGTGGTCAACCTTGGTGAGCAAATTAGACAGATTGGGGTATGTCTTGAGGAACCGCTGAACTATTAGATTGAACACGTGGGCCAGGCATGGCACATGTGTCAGTCTGCCGAGTTGTAGAGCCGCCACCAGGTTATGCCCATTGTCACACACAACCATGCCTGGCTTGAGGTTCAGCGGTGCCAGCCAGAAATTGGTCTGCGCCGTGATGCCCTGTAACAGCTCTTGGGCGGTGTGCCTTTTGTCACCTAATCTCAGCAGTTTGAGCACCGCCTGCTGGCACTTACCCACGGCACTGCTGCTGCGCCTAGAGCTACCGACTGAAGGCGCCGTGCCCACGGATGGTAATTCGGAGGAGGAGGTGGAGGAGGAGGGGTCGGAGGAGGAGGCATAGTACGTCTGAGAGACCGTGACCGAGGTAGGCCCCACAATCCTCGGTGTGGGAAGTACATGAGTGGCCCCAGGGTCAGTCTTGGTCCCAGCCTCCACTAAGTTAATCCAATGTGCCGTCAGTGATATATAGTGTCCCTGCCCGGCAGCACTTGTCCACGTGTCCGTGGTTAGGTGGACCTTCTCAGAAACAGCGTTGGTCAGGGCACGGATGATGTTCTGTGACATGTGCTGGTGTAGGGATAGGACGGCACATCGGGAAAAATAGTGGCGGCTGGGGACCGAATACTGAGGGGCAGCCACCGCCATGAGATTGCGAAAGGCCTCGGTCTCTACCAGCCTATAGGGCAGCATCTCCAGGCTCAGCAATTTGGAGATGTGGACGTTGAGAGCTTGGGCATGTGGGTGGGTGGAACTGTATTTCCTCTTGCGCTCCAGCGTCTGCTGTAAAGACAGCTGAACGCTGCGCTGGGACACATTGGTGGATGCTGTGGAGGATCGTGGAGGCGAAGGTGTGGTTTTCCGACGGGAGGCGCTCATGCCGGGGTCCTGGGCAGGGGGTTGACTAGCAGAGGCAGTGAGTGACACAGGGGAATGAGCAGTGGTGTGACCCGCAGGAGGTGAACGGCCTTGGTTCCATTGAGTGGGGTGTTTAGCACTCATATGCCTGCGCATGCTGGTGGTAGTTAGGCTAGTAGTGGTGGCACCCCTGCTGATCCTGGTGTGGCACAGATTGCACACCACAGTCCGTCGGTCATCCTCACTTTCTTTAAAGAACCTCCAGACTTGCGAACATCTAGGCCTTGCCACGGGAGCTTCACTACGTGAAACAGTTGCTGCTGATGCACCAGCTCTGGCCCTGCTTCTCCCTCTGGCCACACCACTGCCTCTTACAACCTGTTCTGGTGCAGCACTAGCCTCCACCTCAGAAGCACTGTCTTCACTCGGCTTATCAACCCAGCTTGGGTCAGTCACCTCGTCATCCTCCGATTCCTCAGTCTGCTCCCCCCTCGGACTTCCTGCCCTGACAACAACTTCACCACTGTCTGACAACCGTGTCTCCTCATCGTCCTCTTTACACACTTCTTCCACTAAGTCAACATTGTCATCATCATCACCCACAGACTGCGACAGTTGGAAAACTTGGGCATCGGGAAAGAGGTCAGCAGCAACCTGAGAAGTGGTTTGTGACTCTGGGAAGGGTCCAGAAAACAGTTCCTCAGAGTATGCCGGATCGCATTCCAAATTTTCCTGGGAGGGGGCAGACTGAGGGGAAGGAGGTTGAGGTGGAGGAGCCATAGGAGTGCTCCCTTGGGTAACGTGGGTGGACTGCGTGGAAGACTGACTGGTGGACAAATTACTTGAAGCATTGTCCGCAATCCATGACATCAGCTGTTCGCACTGTTGTGGTTTCAACAGTCCTCTACCACGTGTCCCTGTAAGTTGAGACATGAAGCTAGGGAGTGTAGCTCTGCGGCATTTCCCTGCTCCCTCATCAGCAGGTACTGTCTCACCCTGCCCAGGACCACAGCCTCTGCCCCCTGCAGTAATTGAATGCCCACGCCCACGTCCTCGTCCTCGACCCTTAGCCCTGGGGTTCAACATTTTCTGTATATAAGTGTATTATATATATAAAAAAAAATGGGCCTGCTGTACTGAAACCCACAAACTTGTTTAATCTGAACAAGAAAATATATAGGTGGATAAGTTAGAGCAAAATTACGTATGTTATTACGTACCGTGCAGTATGGAGCAATTACACTGTAACTATTAGATTAGGCAGACTTGGTCTGCTTAAGTGCAACCCAGACAAATGTCGCACAGAGATTTTTGTAATGTAGCTGTATCAGTGAGAGCAAAAGACCTTTTTTAATTACGTGACGTACAGAATGTGTCACCTGGACAGAAAATACGGAGTTTGGTTTGTGGTCAGTGGACAGCTGAACTGTGACACACAGAATGGTTCCACACAGCTGTATGAAATGGATTTGTATAACTGAGATAAAACAACAAAAAAACTATTTTTATATATATATATTTTTTAATATATATATTTTTTTCAACGTGACGTGCAGAAACTATCTGAGAGCAAACTCAGTACCTGCTGACTGTGGCTATTTTGACTGCAACCCAGACAAATGTCACACAGAGATTTTTCTAATGTAGCTGTATCAGTGAAAGCAAAAGACCGTATTTGATTACGTGACGTACGGTATGGGTCACCTGGACAGAAAATACGGATTGTGGTTTGTGGTGAGTGGACAGCTGAACTGTGACACACAGAATGGTTCCACACTGCTGTATGAAATGGATTTGTATCACTGAGATAAAACAATTAAAAAAAGGGTTATATATGGTGATAGCTGCACTACTAGTGCCAGCCAGCCCAGCCAGGAGACAAAAAAAGTCTTGTAGCCTTTAGAAGGGCTGTTGGGTTCTTTTGATATCACTCCTGCCTAACAGAGAACTAAATCCAGGCCCTAACACTCTCCCTGAAACGCAGCAGCTCTGTCCCTAACGACATCCAGACAGGGCAGTCACTAGTATATTCCAGGGTCACCTGATCAGGCCAGCCAACCCCTGCTATCGACATGTAAGGGCCCTACATGATGCTGGGTGTACTGCAGAGTCTCCTGACTTGTGATTGGCTAAGTTTATAGGCGCCAAAAATTCAAAATGCGGGAGATGCCATTTCCTCGAGCATGGCGAGATACTCGTCCGAGCAGCGAGCACTTACGAGTACCGTAATACTCGAACGAGCACCAAGCTCGGACGAGCATGCTTGCTCATCTCTAGAAATGATATTTACTTGAAGGCCTGTTGCATATAACAACTGAATTTCATGTCTTATTTGCACAGGCAAAATTATCGTTGCATGCACACATAAGAGAAAACATATAGATCCTATTGCTTTTAAGGGAGTCTGTCAGTAGTTTTGACCAATCAAAATTGTAGACAGAACTAGGTGGAAGATGAGGGGATCAAGGCAAGCATACCTTTTGTAGAGCTTTTATTAACAGGAGTAGTGGGAATATGTACTTCTATTCTGCTCCTTCATGTGCCCTGGAGGCAGTGCTTCACTATGACTTACTTCACAACCCTCTCCTCCCTCATCTATGTCATGTAGCATATTGCTTCTATTCCACGGTACCATGTCGTGTAATTTTATCCAAAGATGTAAACTTGATTGTGCCCCGGATTCTTATTTGAACCATGTACTTTCGTCTTCTTGCAAGCTTCAGTTGCTGATATGACAGGAGACCGTATTATGACCAGCAATGACACATGGCATGAATAATGGCAACTGATAGTGATGGGGAATAATAAATGACATCTGTAAGGGTAGCTGAGAGTGAGGGCAACTGGACCAAGGCAATTAACCCCTTAAAGGGGTTCTCTGAGAATAGTGGGGCACATTTACTAGTGTCTGTGCCTGTTTGCATGAGTAAAAAGCCTGTTTCCGACTGTCTTATTTTTAAGTCTCATTTACCAATTGATTTTGTATGATTTTATTTTGAAGACATTATCCACAGTATCCTCACAGGTGTACAGTCTCTGAACAAGGGATCCTCCTATGCTTTGGTTATGGTGGCAGCTTGTACAGTAGCTTACAGTGTTTCCACCACATGCAGAGGAGGCTGTAGCCAGATTAGCAGTGATTACCTTCTTTGCCAAAGTCCACAATCCCTTTCTGTCGGCTAAACCTTCTATAGATCTTTTCCCTTCTGAGGGCTGGCACATAAATTGCTTGTGGGCTGTAGGGAAATACAATCTCCCTACAGGAGCTGTTCTGAGGTGTTCACTCCTCAGCAGTCAACCATTAACTCCACAATCTTCCTCCTGGAGGGGAAGGGTGGAGCCAGTCCTGACTAGCCTCATGGGACCTCCCACTTCCTATATAACCTCATGGGATTTTGAGTACATGCACATAATACAGTAAATACAATGAAATTAACACTTTCAGTGCTTTGCAATTTATTTCAGGACATGGTATACATGTACGGCGGAAGTCCAGAAAGGGTTAAAGGTCTCTTTGCTATATCTCAGATGTGGAGAAAAGTTCTAGATATTATTTGAACCATCATAGTAGCCATGATAAATATGTATCTGTCATTTCATTGGTGTTATGAGTGACACTGATGCCCTGATTGCAGGTATATTTATTAAGCAGTTATGTGCCCAACTCAATAAATTAGCATCAATCCTGATCAGTGAATGACAATGTGAATGACAATACACTGATAATGTACTGCAGTGTATTGTAGAGGCATCAGACCCACTGAATCTTCAAGAACCAAGTTGGTCTGGGTCAAAATAGTGTAAAAATAAATAAATAAATAAATAACGGTTAAAAAAAAAATATAAAAATGTAAAATTAAAGCTTTTTCCTATTACCAAACATTTATAATTGGTTTAAACAGATCAAATACACATGTTTGGTATTGCCGCGTCCGTAACAACCTCCTCTATAAACTGATCATGTTACTTATCCGTGCAGTGCACGCCATAAAAAAAAAAAGAAAAACAATGACAGAATTACAATTTTTGCCCATCTTTCCTCCTAAAAAATGGTATAAAGAGTGATCTAAAAAGTCGTATGTACCCCAAAATGGTGCCAATCAAACCGTCAGCTTATCCTGCAAAAAATGAGCCCCTATCTAAGAAAATCGCCCTAAAAAAAATAAAAAATATGGCTCTCAGAACATGGCAAAATAAATAAATAAAAACGGTGCCAGAACTGTGCCAATAATTTTATTGTCACTTGTCTTACTTTGCCTTACAAAATGCATAATATTGAGTGATCAAAAAGTCATATATACCTCAAAATGATACCAATGAAAATGTTACCTCTTCCCGCAAAATATGAACCCCCACATAAGACAATCACATTCAAAAAATAAAAACTTATGGCACCCATAAACCAATCCATCAAAATCTGCGCTGCCATATGGCGCTCCTTCCTTTCTGAGTCCTGCAGTATGCCACAGCAGTTTACCACCACATATGGGGTGTTGCGTATTCAGGAGAAAATGGGTAGCAAATAAGGGGTACTTTTTCTCCTTTTACCCCTTGTGAAAATTAAAAATTTGGGACTAAAGCAACATTTTATTGGAAAAAAATGTAATTATCCATTTTTACAGTCAAGTGTTTCTATACTCTATGAATCGCTTGTTAGGTCAATACACTACTCACACCCCTCAATGAATGCCTTGAGGGGTGTAGTTTCCAAAAAGGAGTCACTTTTTGGTGGTTTACTTTCTAAGGGTACCTTGGGGTCTCTTAAAATGTGAAATGGCATTCAAAAACCATCCCAGCAAAAGCTGTCCTCCAAAAATCATATGGAGCTCCTTTCCTTCCTATGGTTCGACCATACAGCAGTTTTCTACCAGTGCTCCATAGTGCTTCCAATCCATGACTCCGCTACATATCTTGAGGATTGCAGACCTATTCAAGTCAATGGGTCCACATCCATAACATGGAGCTAGGGCTGCAGCGAGTACAATTTGACACAAAAAAAATCCTCGATGCAAATTTTTGTGTCACGTGACCATGGAGCCAGAGTGAAGTGCTTGCTATTACTTCTGCTCTGTGGTCTCCCGTTGGCCCGCAATGCGCTTACTTACCTTTCCAACAGGGGGCCTCTGGACACTCCACAGGACGTCCATGGCCCCGCGCTGCACTGACCTCTAGACGTAGGCACGCCGTGACCTGACTCGCTGTGTGACGTCAGGCCCAGAGCAGCGTGGAACGATGGAGTGTCGGCAGCGTCCCTGCTGTAAATGTAAGTTGGTGACACGGGGAAGGGGGGTTTGGGGGCGTGGTTTGGTGCGACTAAGGCGGGGCGCCCGGAGGGCATAGCATCATAGCAACCAATGATGCTGAGCACTCCGGGTGTCAGTAGGAGGGTAGGCTGGGCTTTCATGGACCGTGCGTTCATGGTTTAACTGAAGTGTGGCCTGGCCTTAAGGGAGCGATGGCACAAGGGGAGCAGAGACTATGACACAAAGAGGAGAGAGACAATGGCACAAGGGGGAGAGAGACGATGGCACTGAGTGGGGACAGCTGAAGGCACTGGAGTGAGGGAGAGCTGGTGGCACTGGGGTGGGAGAGAGCTTATGGCACTGGGTTGGGAGAGAGCTTATGGCACTGGGGTGGGGAGAGCCGAAAGCACTGGGGGAGTGGAGCTGAAGGCACTGGGGTGGGAGAGAGCTGATGGCACTGGAGTGGGGGAGAGCTGATGGCACTGGGGTGGGGAGAGCTGAAGGCACTGGGTTGGGAGAGAGCTGATGGCACTGGGTTGGGGAGAGCTGATGGCACTTGGGTGGGGGAGAGCTGATGGCACTTGGGTGGGGGAGAGCTGATGGCACTTGGGTGGGGGAGAGCTGAAGGCACTGGGGTGGGGAGAGCTGAAGGCACTGGGGTGGAGGAGAGTTGATGGCACTGGGGTGGAGGAGAGCTGATGGCACTGGGGTGGGGGAAAGCTGATGGCACTGGAGTGGGGAGAGCTGATGGCACTGGGTGGGGAGAGCTGAAGGCACTGGGGGAGTGGATCTGATGGCACTGGGTGGGGAGAGCTGATGGCACTGGGGTGGGGGAGAGCTGATAGCACTGGGTGGTAGAGAGCTGAAGGCACTGGGATGGAGGAGAGCTGATGGCACTGGGGTGGGTAAGAGCAGATGACACTGGGTGGGGAGAGCTGAAGGCACTGGGGGAGTGGATTTGATGGCACTGGGTGGGGAGAGCTGATGGCACTGGGGTGGGGGAGAGCTGAAGGCACTGGGGTGGGGGAGAGCTGAAGGAACTGGGGTGGGAGAGAGCTGAAGGCACTGGGGGAGTGAAGCTGAAGGCACCGGGGGAGTGGAGCTGAAGGTACTGGGGGAACAGAGCTGATGGCACTGGGCAAACAGAGCTGATGGCACTGAGCGAATGGAGCTGATGGCACTGGGGGATAGTGGAGCTGATGGCACTGAGTTAACTGATGCACTTGGGCTGATCGCACAGGGGGGAACGAAGGGTGTTGGGGACTGATGGCAGGGGGTCTGATGAGTTTTTATAAAGGAAAACAGTCTATTAATTCATTTTATTATTTATTAATTCACTTATTAGAGTACTCAATCGTAAAAATAATCAGTAGAATACTCGACTGCTAAAATAATCGTTAGCTGCAGCCCTACATGGAGCGCACACAGTTGGTGCCCATATACAGCCTTGTGCAAACAAACGTATACAGCTGTGCCTATGAATTTGCGGTCCCCAATGCATATGCACTGTCTGTGTGGGCTGCGCTTGGAGATGCAAACCTATTTGACTAGTTTGGTTTTACGATCCATCTGCACTGCAAAAAGGCAGTGCATGTGGTATTCTTTTGCGTTGCGGATGGATGGACCGAAATGCCATGGAAGCACTTTGTAGTGTTTCCATGTCCTTTTGCTATGTGCCTTCACTTTACACCGCTCTGTATACTGCGGTATGCAGACCCATTCACAAGTTTGCTGCCCACTCTGTCCATTGGGGATCGCAATTTGCAGTCCCCATTCGAATGGCCGGTGCTGATGGACGCAGACCCATTCAACTTGAATAGGTCTGTGGTCCGTCCACACTGCAAAAAAAATAGAACATGTGAAAATAGAACAAGTGAATAGGTCTGCACCTGTGATGTGGTGCAAAAACATCTAGTGTCTCTATAGTCCTGTTGACAGGACTTCGTTTTCCGTCCAGCATAACGGAAACCATAACGGATCCGTTATGCTTTCCCATAGGCTTCTATTATGACAAATCAAAACGGAATGCCTCTTAAAGGTGTCCGTTTTGATGTCCGTCCTAGGGATTCCGTTTCTTTCCGTTATAACGATGTTATAACGGAAAGCCTGAACGGAATCCCTAACGGTGATGTGAACGAGCTCTAATCTAGAAGGCTCTTAAAGACAGAGTCCTAAACAGTGTCATATAACAACTTTCTGGCGTTACTTATATGCTCTCATTTTACTATGATTGTTTTGTTTTTTTTAAAGGTGATAGTGTATGAACATAAATGAAAAATGCTCCAAGAAAACAGTTGGGCTGCAAACAAAGGCCGTAGTCTCTTTTTAGGAATTAAATCAGAAGTTAAAGCTGGTAGGATCCCAGTCAAACACCACTTCCTCTATTATTTCTTTGCATCCCCTGGAGCCTGTTGTCCTTGTTTCTGTGTCCTTGTTTGTCCTAGAAGAGACCAAAGAACAACATTAGGACATGATGCTATCACCAGGACCATCTATAGGGTGGGTATAGGGTGGGCGCTGTTGCTAGGGGGCTGCCTATTCCCCTAGAACAAAGACCATTTGCAGGTCATAGATTCCTGCAAACTGAGGTTTGTTCTTCGGAGAGGCAGCCACCTAGCACCAGCTGAAGGGTAGAGTAGCACACACCTGGTGGTAGCTCTCATGAATTGTAAACGCTCAGTTTCAGAAGGTCGCCAGTAGAGATGAGCGAGCACTAAAATGCTCGGGTGCTCGTTATTCGAGACAAACTTTTCCCGATGCTCTCGGGGGAATCTCAGGGGGGTAGTAGCTCTGTGTCAGTAAAACTAAATCCCTAGCCTTTTTAAAATATAACATGAAATTAATCCTCACAGAATGTCGGATCTAGTTAGAGTAACAAAAAAGAGGAAATGATTAAAGATGAGCGAGCACTAAAATGCTCGGGTGCTCGTTATTCGAGACAAACTTTTCCCTATGCTCGGGTGCTCGTTTCGAGTAACGAACCCCGTTGAAGTCAATGGGAGACTCAAGTATTTTTTGCAGGGGACCAAGGCTCTGCCTAGGAAAGGCTGGGTGAAAACCTAGGCAAACACCACAGAAATGGACAGGAAACAGCAGGGACAGCATGCATGGATGCCTCTGAGGCTGCCTAATCCCACCATTACCCCAAATTCTCCTGCAACAGCCTGGTGGTTACCCTCATGGCAATTGTGCTCACCCAGACCAAGAAAGGCGAGGCACATGCCCATCACATGTTAGGGAAGCACCCAACTAGGTGCAACGAAGGTCCATCACCCATGCCCATGCTGGCACTGCTCTCCTATCCCCAGCCACACGATGCAGGCATAAGCCTGACACAGCATGGTGGTGACACCAACAAGTGACCAAGTTAGATGAGGTAGCAGGTGAGCCACCCAAAAATTTAGCCTGACGCAGCATGGCGGTGACAACAGAGTGACCGAGTTAGACTGAGGTAGCAGGAGGTGAAGCACGGATGGTAATTCAAAGGAGGAGGGGTTGGAGGAAGAGGCATAGTAAGTCTGAGAAACCGTGACCGAGGTAGGCCCCGCAATCCTCCAAGTGGGCAGTACATGAGCGGCCCCAGGGTTAGACTCGGTCAGAGTGACCGAGCTACACGACGGTAGCAGGTAGAGCACATAAAAAATTTAGCGTGGCCCTGTATGGCTGTGACTACACATTGACCGAGCTACACGACGGTAGCAGGTAGAGCACAGGAAAAATTTAGCGTGGCCCTGTATGGCTGTGGCTGTCAATTTAGGTACGGTTGTCAACTATGAAATTGATCAAGTGGGGCATGTGTTGTATGTATTCTTCTCAGTCACCTATCCGGAAAAATAGTTTGGAGAGATAGAAAGAGAGGAAAAAGACGTATTTTTAAAAGTGACGTTTAGTATAGATCAGTTAAAGAGAAAGAAAGGATTTTATGAAATGTATTTGTATCACTGAGAGCAAAAGAACGTATTTTTTTACATCACGTGCAGTATAGATCACTTGGAGATAAAAAGGGGAATGTGCAGACTTGGGCTGCTATAGTGCAAACCACTATGGTGGTGACAACAGAGTGAGCGAGTGACACTGCGGGAGCAGGCGAACCACATAAACATTTTTCGTGGCCCTGTATGGAGGCGGTGACAACAGAGTGACTGAGCTAGTATGCGGTAGCTGGTGAAGCACCCAAAAATTTAGCCTGACACAGCATGGCGGCTACACCACCAATGACTTTGTCCGACTGAGAATGCAGTGAAATGGCTTTTGTTGAGCCTCCAAAATTTTTTTTCTTTTCGGAGTACATAAAGAGAAGAGGAATCGGATACATAAGTAATGGTAATCTTTAGCTGCTTTCCCCCGGAGATTTGAATTCCAGTGAAATCCAAGCTTTGTTCATTTTAATAAGCGTCAGTCTGTCAGCGCTGTCAGTTGACAGGCATGTACGCTTATCGGTGATGATGCCACCAGCTGCACTGAATACCCGCTCTGACAACACGCTAGCGGCAGGGCAGGCCAGCACCTCCAAGGCGTACAGCGCCAGTTCAGGCCACGTATCCAGCTTTGAAACACAGTAGTTGTATGGAGCAGAGTGATCGGTCCGGACGTTGGTATGGTCAGCTAGGTACTCCCTCACCATCTTTCTGTAAAGCTCCCCCCTACTCTGCCTAGACTGGGGACAGGTGACAGTGTCTTGCTGGGGTGACATAAAACTGGCAAAGGCCTTGGAGAGCGTTCCCCTGCCAGTGCTGGACAAGCTGCCTGCTCGCCTCCTCTCCCCCGCTACTTGGCCCACAGAACCACACCCTCTGCCGCTAGCAGCGTCAGATGGGAAGGATTGTTTCAGCTTGTGCACCAGGGCCTGTTGATATTGATTCACTCTCATACTCCTTTCCTCTACAGGGATGAGAGTGGAAAGGTTCTGCTTGTACCGTGGGTCCAGGAGAGTGAACACCCAGTAATCGGTGTTTGAAAAAATGCTTCTAACGTGAGGGTCACGGGATAGGCAGCCTAACATGAAGTCTTGAGGGCTTGGGCATGTGGGTGGGTGGAACTGTATTTCCTCTTGCGCTCAGGCGTCTGCTGTAAAGACAGCTGAACGCTGCGCAGAGACACATTGGTGGACGCTGTGGAGGATTGTGGAGGCGAAGGTGTGGTTTTCCGGCGGGAGGCGCTCATGCCGGGGTCCTGGGCAGGGGGTTGACTAGCAGAGGCAGCGAGTGACACAGGGGAAGGAGCAGTGGTGTGACCCGCAGGAGGTGAATGGCCTTGGTTCCATTGAGTGGGGTGTTTAGCACTCATATGCCTGCGCATGCTGGCAGTGGTTAGGCTAGTAGTGGTGGCACCCCTGCTGATCCTGGTGTGGCACAGGTTGCACACCACAGTCCGTCGGTCATCCTCACTTTCTTTAAAGAACCTCCAGACTTGCGAACATCTAGGCCTCACCACGGGAGCTTCACTACGTGAAACAGTTGCTGCTGATGCACCAGCTCTGGCCCTGCTTCTCCCTCTGGCCACACCACTGCCTCTTCCAACCTGTTCTGGTGCTTTTCTTGGGCATCGGGAAAGAGGTCAGCAGCAACCTGAGAAGTGGTTTGTGACTCTGGGAAGGGTCCAGAAAACAGTTCCTCAGAGTATGCCGGATCGCATTCCAAATTTTCCTGGGAGGGGGCAGACTGGGGGGAAGGAGGTTGAGGTGGAGGAGCCAGAGGAGTGCTCCCTTGGGTAATGTGGGTGGACTGCGTGGAAGACTGACTAGTGGACAAATTACTTGAAGCATTGTCCGCAATCCACGACATCACCTGTTTGCACTGTTGTGGTTTCAACAGTCCTCTACCACGTGTCCCTGTAAGTTGAGACATGAAGCTAGGGAGTGTAGCTCTGCGGCGTTCCACTGCTCCCTCATCAGCAGTTACTGTCTCACCCTGCCCAGGACCACGGCCTCTGCCCCCTGCAGTAATTGAATGCCCACGCCCTCGTCCTCGACCCTTAGCCCTGGGGTTCAACATTTTCTGTATATGTGTATTATATATACCAAAAGAAGAAAAAAATGGGCCTGCTGTACTGAAACCCACAAACTTGTTCAATCTGAACAAGTTAATATATAGGTGGATAAGTTAGAGCAAAATTACATATTTTATTACGTACCTGTCACGGACAGAAACACTGGGATAAGGTGCACCCTGACTTATCCCAAATCTGTCCCTGCCTACTTGCCTCACCCTAGGCTAAGAGTCCTAGGGGGACAACTGGACGACAATCCCTACACTGTATAAGTGAGGGATGGGGAACAGAAGGAACAAAGACAAACGAGTAACAAACAAACACAATACGAATAGTCAGCTAAGCAAGGTCAAACCGGGAGCGTACGTCAGGAGCCGAGGGATAAGCAGAATCAAGGTCGAGGTCACAAGCAAAAGGTCTGGATACACAGTAAGGTCACAAGTCAAAACGCACAGCACTGCAAAGAAAGTAACTTCAATAACAGGCAACTTGTAAAGGCAGTTGCCATCTTAAATAGCCCACCCAGGATCATGTGATGTGGCCAGCATCACATGACCTGAGGCGGAGCATGCTTCCAAAACAATATGCAAAGTAGCCATGTGGCGTGATCAGCACCACATGGCTAGAAACCCAAAAGAAAATTAACTGCTGAAGTGCTGGCTGACAAACCAGCACTTCAATTCCCTACTGCTCGTCACTAGGGGGACGGAGAGATCCGGCGGCACTGCATGGAGGTAACGCGTCGCTGGCCTCCCGTTACAGTACCCCCCTCTTCACGAGGGGCCACCGGACCCTTACCAGGGGGAGCCGGTTTCTCAGGATGCAACCGATGGAAAGCTCTAATGAGCCCATCGGCATGAATTCTAGTCAACGGCACCCAGCTTCTATCCTCTGGTCCGAATCCCCTCCAGTGTACCAAATATTGGAATGAGTTTCAGACCTTTCTGACATCCACAATATCCGAAATCTCATGTTCAGTCTGCCCATCCACCTCAATGGGAGGTGGAGGGTGGTCTTCAGGCAGTACTGGAGGAATGAACCTCTTAAGCAGAGACTTGTGGAATACATCATGAATTCGGAAAGACTCAGGCAGGCGCAACTTAAATGATACCGGATTAATCACTTTAATTATTTCATACGGCCCTATAAAACGAGGAGCAAACTTCTGAGAGGCTACCTTAATACGTAAATTCCTTGCGGACAGCCACACCTTGTCCCCAACACTGAACTCAACCCCTTGAGAACGTCTCCTATCTGCTTTGGTTTTTTGAGTTTCTTGGGCTTTTGCAAGGTTCGTCTGAACCCTAGCCCAAACTGTGCACAGTTCCTGAAACACCTCCTTAATCTCAGGTACAGTAGGATGCGATGGAGAGAAAGAGCCAAAACGAGGATGAAAGCCCATATTGCAAAAAAAAGGAAAAACACCAGAGGAAGAGTTCACACGGTTATTCAACGCAAATTCGGCCAGAGACAAAAATTTGACCCACAGATGCTGGTTCTCAGACACATAACACCTCAAGAATTGCTCAACAGATTGGTTAACCCGTTCGGTTTGCCCGTTACTCTCGGGATGGAAGGCGGACGAGAAAGACAAGGAAGTGCCTATCTTCTGACAGAAGGCCTTCCAAAATCTAGACACAAATTGCACCCCTCGGTCTGACACAATATTATCTGGAGCACCATGTAGTCGGACAACGTGATCAATAAATATAGCAGCCAGAGCCTTGGCCGACGGAAGTTTACACAACGGGATAAGATGAGACATCTTACTAAAACGATTGACCACCACCAAAATAACAGTTTTGCCTTCAGAACATGGAAGATCCGTGATAAAGTCCAAGGACAAATGGGACCACGGTCTGTCCGGTATAGGCAGAGGATGCAACACGCCCATAGGTCGTGTTCTGGGGGTTTTAGAACGGGCACAAATGCTACAGGCGGACACAAATGCTTGGACATCCCTGGACAAGGAAGGCCACCAATAATTCCTGGCAACTATTTCTCTGGTAGCATTGATCCCGGGATGTCCACACAAGACAGAGTTGTGACACTCACCCAATAACCGAAGACGCAACGAAACAGGTACAAACAATTTGTCAGTTGGGGTACCGTCTGGAGCGAGATGTTGACCCTCCAGGATTTCGTCGGCTAAGTCAGATGATGAGGCAGCCACACAAATGCCAGCTGGTAGAATCGGTTCAGGGGGAGCCTCAGGTGGTTGGAATGCCTGGAAGCTACGAGACAAGGCATCAGCTTTAGTATTCTTGCTTCCGGGCCTGAAAGTAACACAGAAATCAAATCGAGTGAAAAACAAGGCCCACCTTGCCTGTCTAGGATTTAACCTTTTGGCAGATTCAAGAAACAACAGGTTCTTATGGTCCGTAAGGATCGTAATACGGTGCAACGCCCCCTCCAAAAAATGGCGCCACTCCTCAAATGCCCATTTAATGGCCAGTAACTCCCTATTACCTATATCATAATTCCGCTCTGTTTGTGAAAATTTGCGGGAGAAGAAGGCACATGGTCTGAGATTAGTGAGAGCGGAGGAGCCCTGAGACAACACAGCCCCCACACCGTCCTCAGATGCGTCAACCTCGACCACAAACGGTTTGTTCTGATCAGGCTGGATCAGAACCGGAGCGGTAGAAAAACACTCCTTAAGATCCTCAAACGCCTTCACAGCAGTAGGAGACCAGTTTATCACATCTGCTCCCTTACGAGTGAGATCGGTGACAGGCTTAATAATTACCAAAAAATTTTTAATGAATTTTCGATAAAAATTGGCAAATCCCAAGAATCGTTGGAGCGCCTTCAGGGAAGAAGGTCGCACCCAATCACGGATAGCCTGCACCTTGGTAGGGTCCATCTTGAACGCACAGGGAGTCAAAATGTACCCCAAAAAGGCCACCTCCTGAACCCCAAAGGAGCACTTCTCACTTTTAACAAACAATTTGTTTTTGCGCAACATTTCAAGGACCTGCCTGACATGGCCTACATGAGATTCCCAATCAACAGAAAAGATGAGGATATCGTCGATATAGACAACCATAAATCTGCCAATGAAGGGTCTGAAGATATCGTTAACGAAGTTTTGAAAGACCGCAGGGGCATTACTTATCCAAAGGGCATTACTAAATACTCGTAATGGCCCTCCGGGGTGTTAAAGGCGGTTTTCCACTCATCTCCTTCACGATCCTGATCAAGTTGTAAGCCCCCTTAAGGTCCAACTTGGGCTGAACCAACAAGC